>VNJQ01005124.1:0-26001 GCA_008042515.1 Drosophila truncata | reverse complement strand
ATGTGCTTATGCCAGGTTAGTCGTCTGTCAAGGTGGACGCCAAGGTACGTTACTTCGTTAGCTTGGGGGATCTGCATACCGTTTAGTGAAAGCGGAGGACATGTTTGTCTGTTTAGAGTAAACGTTACATGTTTACACTTTTGTTTTCGTTTATTTTGATGCGCCAGTCGGACAGCCACCTTTCCACTACTATTAGATGATTAGCCAGTTGGTTTGTTGCTTGCGTTGGGCATCTGGAGCGACGAAGGATAGCAGTATTGTCGGCGAACGTTGACGTTATTAGTTCTGCGTTCGTAGGAATATCTGCAGTATACAAAACATATAGACACGGGCCGAGTGCGCTTCCTTATGGAACTCCGGCTTCGATGATGTAGTCGCCCGAAGTAGCTGCGTTGCACCTCACTGAGAATGCCCTATTGTAGAGGTATGATTCCAGTAGGTTGTGAGTATACGTTTTAATTTTGTACATGAGTCCATTAAGCCACACTCGGTCGAAAGCTTGAGATACGTGGAGAAAAATAGCGCTACAGTATTCTCGCTGTTCGAGGCTGAGCGTATTTCGGATATTAATCTGTTCACTTGTTCGATGGTTCCGTGTTTTCTTCGGAAACCAAATTGGTGTGCCGGGATAATATTGCGAGCTTCCAGATGTGGTATTATGCGAGTTAACAAGCATTTTTTAAACAATTTAGACAGATAAGATAGAAGGCTTATTGGTCTGTATGATGACGGAATTGTATGGTCTTTTCCAGGCTTCGGTATCATTATAATGATGGATTTCTTCCACTTTTTTGGGAAAAAGCCAAGATTAATGATTCCATTTAATAGTTTGCAGACAACCTCTATAGCGCATTTTAGAAGTTAGATCAGCATCTTTGGTGACAGTAGGTCACCACCAGGAGCCTTTTTTAGTTTTAGCCCACTTATGACTTTTTCGATTTCGTTCGGCCGGAATGTAGGTGCAGTTGGCTGAGGGGTAGCCTCTGGCTGAATTATTGGCAGGAAGAATGAATTTGAGGCAGGGTTTGGCTGGAAGACACTTCGGAGATGTGTAGCGAATATTTCAGCTCGGTCTTCGTCGCTGCGACTCCAGCACCTCGAAGCGTTTCTTATCGATGTGGTCGTTTTGATTTTGGCGCTAAAATTTGGGTGGGCCCTCCACAGGGGATACTTTGTGCTTGTTGGCGAGAGATTCTGGATGTACCTTAGCTGTGCATTTTCTTCCTGTTGGTGAAGAGCCTGGTCAACTATTCGCGTTGCTTCCTTGAGGCATTGTTTTGAAGCTGGTGATCTGCTGTTTTGCCAATCACGACGCGTGCGCCTCTTTCCTCGCACCAGCTGTTCGATTTGCTGATTGGATTTGTAGTATTTGTTTTGGTCTACTTCCTTCCCTTGAGGATTAGAGATTTTAGCTGCCGCAACGAGTACCTCTTCCAGGGCGCTCGAAGTGAAGTCGATGTTCGATTCCATGTTAAGCTCCGGGCGAGTTCTATGTGGGCACTCACGTACTTTTTGTATTTAAGCCAGTTCGTTTTTGGCAACGTCAGGCTGAAGGGGTGTTCGGTTATTTCTGGGCTTTGAAGAAGTGATAAAAGTACAGGCGAGTGGTCTGATGATAAGTCATAGACTGCTTCGGCACTTATTAGATTGCGAGATTTCCAGGGGAAACATAGTCCAGTTTATTTCTCACATTTTTTTTTTAATAGACGTTGATGCACTACGGTCAGTACACTCAAGTGGCCCATATGAAACCAGGCACGTGCCTGTTGTGGTTAGGTATTTGTAGTCGCGATGGAAAATATAGAAAAGAATACGAGGAAATAAACTACTGGCAAGCTGCCTGAATGTTTGCTTGCATGCGTACTAAGTGTGTTAGGATTATTTAGTTTTAGGTTAGTTTAGTTTTGGATTTTTAGTTTAGAAAGACTATCTACATGTGAAATTATTGAGTACAAATCATCAAATTTATAATTGCATTGAACAATTGCCTTCCTTTTGGAGTCACTAGACGTGATCCCCAGTGCGAATGTTTGGCATTGTAGTCTCCTGCGGCTATAAAACGATCCCCAAGAGAATTGTAGAAGTCCATAAATTGTCCTTCCGAGATTGAGAAACGAGGAGGGCAGTAAACGGCAGCGTTTGAAAGGCTTCCGTTACTTGACCGAATTTGAATCGATGTGGCCTGCAAGAAGTTTTGAGTGTTTTGAGTTGAAGTGGATGTTGCTGTGGTTGTAGAAATTGTAGCACTGCTTGTTGTTGGTGCGAAACTTGGTTCCGCCATTGGAGGGGGGCTTTTACACTGCGAACTCCATGACGCGGGAGTCGGAGTGTGCAGATCGGGTGAGCAAGACCGTGCCCTTTCTCTTTCAGCGATCAGTAACACTGGGTTGCTCTTAATCGCTGATTTTTCAATTTCGGTATCGCGGGTTGAAAAGTAAGAGTAGAAACCGTTTCTCTGGTTCACTGAGCTGTGGTTCGACATACGTCGGGTAAAAATTTTTTGAGACTTTTGTGTCATTTAAGAATATCGTGGTTTTCTAGCCGGATATCCGAGCCAGCAGCTCCCGCTGGGGCGGCGAAGCCCTTATATTGAGAGCCAACGAAAACAAAAATAAGTGGAGCGATTAACAAATGCTTTATCTTTTACTGCATATAGCATCAAGTTATTTGCATCTATTCTAATATATTCATTTTTATAATATAGTTTTTATAGCTAAAAGAATATTCCTATTTATATCTAAATTTGCCTATATGCTATTAATTTTCACCTTTATCAGACAAAGTCATCGTTAAGTCAACAGCCCCGTCATAATTTTCCTTCTTCTCAAAAAAAATGTCATTCAGTAGTAGTAGGGTCATGCGGGTTCTATCACAGATGGGCATGACTGCACACGGGGGTGGGGGTAGTTAGTCTTGCGTGGCTGCACACGGAGGGGTGCAGGTGTCCTAATTAGCATAAAAAACCGATTAATTTTTGAGGTTGAGCGTAGTGATCCTCCCCCCATTTTTCACGGATGCATGATCGCGTGCATAAAGGTGTGTGAATTTGTGCGTGGGAAATGGGTGGAGAAGGGTAAAAGAGACAGGTTGATGCGTAAGAGTTTCTAACATCATGTGAGGGAGGGAGGGGGGAGGTATTAGTGTTAGCGCGTAGGAATTTAGGGTGTGCTATTGAGCGTATCGAGCTTGTGCTTGTATTTATTTAGGGGGAAGGTTGCTTCAATTAGGATCGCAGGTGGGAAGGTATACTTGTCTAAACATGTGGCGATTAGTAACGGTTTTGTCGTGCGTGTAAATTTATAAGATCGTTTAGGAGGGGTGTGTGTCGGGGATGAGTTCAGATGCGTGTGAGTTTGTGAGATTGTGTGTTGGGGAGTTCCCATGCGTGGGAATTTGTAGGATGGTGTGTCTGTGTAAGGAATGCAGGAATCTGAAAGATTGTGTGTTGGTGGTGGGAGCGGTGAGTGTTATAGTGCGTGTCCGGCTTGTGGCTACCCGGCTTGTGTCTGCCCGGCTTGTGCCTATCCGGGGCGGCTTCTGCGTAAGTAGGGGAAATTAGATTAGATTAGATTAGGAAAAGGTGGGTGATCTTGAATTGATCCCACCGTTCAATAGATATCATACCTTGGGGATATGACATCCCCATCATCATTCATTTCTGTTGGTTACCTTTTTCTAATAAGGGAAGAAAGCATGAAAACTAAAAGACAAATTTTAAGGAGCAAACCAAATTTACCCCCTAAGACGCATATATAGAAATAAGGGAGAAATTTCTACTTTCTAAGACCACAAAAGAATTTAGAAAGTGGGTTTAGTTCCAAAAATCTATTGTTCGCGTAGGTTATTTTTTTTTTTTAAGTGATTAAAACAAACGTGTTCACAAGTAAAAAATAAATTAAATTTCAAAAACACACACATTCAAACAGTGAAAAATGAAAAAAAAAAAAAAATCTGGGGAAAAACATAAAGTGAAAGGCAAAAATAAAATTAAAGAAAAAACTTATACACAAACAGTGAATAATTGGAAAAAAAGAAATCAAAGAAATCAAACACAAAGTGAAAAGCTAAGGGAAAAATAAAAAATTAAATGAAAGAAAAAAATAGATACATTAACAGTAAAAAAAGAAATCTGTGAAAAACACAAATTGAAAAAGGAAAAATAAAATTAAAGAAAAAACATATACACAAACAGTAAAAAATTAAACAAAAGGGTATAAAAGTGAAAAAGAAGATAAATTGAAAACAAGAAAGGAAGCTTACTTCGGCTTACCGAAGTTTAAATACCCTTGCAGATTACAGTTGAGCAATGTAATTAAAAACGAAATTCTAAGATAACATTGAATGACCGAGTTATGATTTTTTCTATTATTTCCACGCCACGCCGCGACAAACCCCTCATGGGTAAGCAGAGCCTTAGAAACAATGGCGTGTGCGTCACCATTCGTTTTGAATAGCAAGTGGAACAACTTCTCTACCGGAGTGAGCTGCGAGTTCTGGATGTAAATAACCGTGAATAAATCTCTAAAGATGGGCCACCGAAGATAATCACCATCGAAGACCTCGGTATCCACTGGGGGTAACCGGCAGCCTGTAGACGGGGGCGCGTGGATAATGGCGGAAGCCTGATCGGATTCGGAGGCAATTTTTTGCCGAAGCTGGGCAATACACCTCGAATAAACAGAGTAACAGTAACTGTACTTCGATTTCAGCTCTTCATAGCTCTTCTCCACCATCTTCAACAAGGCCTGAGTTTGGTCCCTATGGACTTCGCACATGTACTGGGAGCATCCTTTCGTCTCTGGGGCGCCCGGAGTATTTATGTTTGCCTCAAATTGGCTAATCCGATCGGTAGTGGCGATGAACTTTTACAGCGCCACTTCGACAGCACTTTGAGCCTTTTTCGCAACGGAGCGAGTATGCCTTTGTGAAGGACCGGGGATTGTATCGACAGATTCGTCGCTCTTCGCCCTTGGACTGGCACGGGTTGCTTAGGCTTTAAAAGAGGCGTCCGCCGGACGCGGCTTTTTGTCGTCTCCCGTGGGCATTCTCAGAATTAAATTCGCGTGTCAGCGCTTGTCGACTGACTTGCGCACTAGGTGCCTCGTACGAAGCGGTGGACGGTCACACTAATGTGACGCGAACGATTAGATCGCGGATAAAAATGCGATAGCAAGGAACTAGTTGGGAACTAGGCGCCGACGTCGAAGGGAAAGTCGTGTGCGGCACGATTCGTGCGGCACAATTCGAATGTGGAGAGAAACAAAAACCCAAAAAAAAAAAGAAGAAGTTTGTTGTGGTGTATGGTGCCTGATGTGGAGTATAAGCAACGTTGGTGGCACGAAAAAATGAAAAAGTATTGGAAAGTTCGTGCTCGTTAGGAAAAAATGTATGACAATCTATATATGTATATTTATACATATATATATATATATATATGTGGCTCGTACTTGAATATTGTATTTTTAATTGACTCGGATTTAGAGAGGATAGCTGATTTTCTTACGCAAAAAAAAATGAATTATTTATTTGGAAAATTAATGCAGTTGAATCCTTAATTATTTCGAAATTAAGTGTTGCGGAGCCGGAAAGGTGGAATTAAAACATTGACTTGAATTTGGCAAAAAAAAAAAATAAATAATTAATCATTTTTGTTTTTTTTTTTACTAATTGTTGTCGAATTTTATTATTATTGAGCCGGAAAGGTGGAGTTGAAACCTCGACTTTTGTTCGGACGGAAGTTAATATTTAAAATAATTAATTATTTTTGAATTTAATTATTACGTGGTCGGAAAGGTGGAATTAAACACTTGGCTGTTTCCCAAGCGAAAATTAATAATTAAATAATTTGTTGTGAATTTAAATTTATTTAGCCGGACAGGCGGAATTAACCTTTTGTTGGAGAGGAAAATATTCACTGGGTTACGCCGACGGCAGGGCCGTGCGTAAGTCATAAATTAATAATTTTCGAATTTAATTATTATGTGGCCGGAGAGGTGGAATTAACAAACCTTTGGCGGTTTTCCGAGCGACAATAAATAATTAAATAATTTGTAGTATTTGTTCCAATGAATAGTTTTAAATTTGTTTAGCCTGCGCTTTCGTTGGAGCGAAAAATGTTCACTGGGTTACGCCGACGGCGGAGCAGTGCGTAAGTCACCCAAGGGAAAAGAACAGCGACACAAAAAACAACACGGCGCTGCGGAGGCTGAATTAAGTTTTTTAAGGAACACGGATTTAAATTGAATTTTTTTATATTCGTGGGCTTATTATTAGTTTTATTCGTTTCTGAAATCGGAGGCAGAATATATATTGGAATATATATGGGCATGCATTTAAACACTGAGATATGTATGTATGTGTGGGCATGTGTTGGCACAGTGGAGCGCTGATAAGTGGACAGTATATAACTGGGGAAACAGAAAGGTTATGTGGTGTAAAAAATGACACTGCTTGGAAAAAATATTACGACAGTGGCGGACTGTTCGGCGGATTTGGAGATTTCCGACACCAATTCACACCGGCTGGCCAATATTAAATATGTCTTCTTTTGTCACCACACAATTTCACTGTTCACTTGCGGATTAATTGCACCCAAAAATATATATGTTAACAAATTGTCACGATTTTATGTGTGTATGTATGTATATGGATGCACATACTAGACTTCTGCATGAATGCATCCAAAACGACAAATGAATCACTTATTCTAAAAGTGGGCACACTCTTTTTTCTGCACAGTATATTTGGGTGTGAGGGAGTAGGGTAGTATTGTCTGTTTTGACTGACAGTGTTCTCACTCATGCCATAGTTGTACAGCTGTTATTGAGTACAGCAAAATTGGTGTGCAGTAGTCAACGACTGTACAGTGTTTTGGTGAGCAGTTGACTTACTGTACAGTGAGTGAAACTTCATTACACACGTATAGAGTTCTCGTATGTATGTATGTCATAGAAAAAATAATTAATAGAATAATTTTAATAGAATTAAGAATAATTTTTTATGTTATTACAGAATTTATATTTAAATTATTAATATTCGAATGGAGAAACATTATTTTATTTGCCATGTCTTAAGTGGTGGCAATTTTTGATCGTTTTTCGAAAATTAAATTTTTGGCAACAGAAAATGCCCTTTCCGATGCTGCACTGCTCGCGGGAGCTGCTAGTATCTTGCAGCTAATTTGATTTAGAAGAGAAAAACGATCTTTATTAATTGACCACCACTGCAGAACATCAAAATCTTCACTGTACACTTTAGTTATATTTTTATATGTTTGAACTTCATCCTGAATATATAAAAAAATATTAGTGGTCTGAACAGGTACTGAATAATCTGCAAATATATTATCTATGTCTTGTGTAGGTTTAATTAATTTTTCTATATCATCATTTTGGCTATTTATATGAATACTAATCATCATTTCTCCTACGTCTTTAAAAGCTTGTTCCTTTTCTAATTCTGAGAATTTAGTTAATTTATTAGTGGGTGGAAACAAAAACAGGGCAATGTTGTGATATTTTTTTCAATTTTCTGTAACTATTGAATCTAAGTTCTCTGAAAACGAAAGTTTGCATTTTTTAACTATTTCAATGTCATTTTCATTGGGTGAGGATATTTTTTTAAGTTATTAATATGTGGAACAGTCAAGTGCAATGTTGGATAATTACTACCCTCCAGCTTTTTGGAGCAACATTCAAAAGGTGCAAGAAGGTTCACCATTCCGCTAATATTAATTAAATTTATGTCTGTAATTCTTGCTAATTCATTTTTCTCCACCAAAATCTGCGAAATTTCCATACAATTCAGCTCAACCGACTTCAAGAGGTTAAATATAGTATTCCAACGAATTGGACAGTAGCTTTTTAGGGTGCTTGTTAAGTTCCAGTTTTGTCCAGATTTTTTAAAATACTTCACAAGCTTGCTGCATTGATTTACCATATTCAGCAATTCTGGTACTTCATTCACAAGTTTGCCAATCACATTGTGGATCAAGTGACTTGCACAGTGTATTGTACTCAGTCCGTTGAATGCTGCTTTCATATTAGAGACAAATATAGTACTTAGTTAAGAATGAGTGCAGTGTTGTTAAGAACTCTACACTACTGTACAGATCTGTTATGCCAAAAATGAGTACATTCATGCAGAAGTCTAGCACATACGCCTCGACAATTGGCAAGCGAATGGGTAACGGGGAGGCCGAAAACGGCGAGGAATATGGCGACGCACACAAAACGGGGACGGATGGAAAATTTTGCAGAATTTGAAGACGAAGAAGAGTAGAATTTCTTAAACTGCCGTTGTGTCGGAAAACTCGGACTTGAAGTTGACACGAAAGGAAAAAAAATCTTGCAGCAATGTGAACGAAAATTAATGTTCGGACCACTGGTGAAGACCGGCAGAGAGACGGGGACGGAAAAAGTGGCGTACTTATCTTTTGGCCGAACAATGCCGGGATCTGCTGGTAGAAATCCAAAAAATATCCGGCTCTGATGGACCAAAATGTGACCAAATGAAGACCGGGCGCTGCTGACAAGAAAATTTCCACAACACGAACGAAGTCGAAAGAGAAAAAAAGTCGGGGGCGTCGAGGGTAAAATTGCATACATGCAGGCGTCAGCCCTTATTCGCTTCATACATTGAACTAAAGTTAAGCTAGCAATTTAGCCGCGCTTTCGTCCGCTTTTCTCGGTTAAAGCGAGATTGGGAGATCGACGACGGCAGACCGCGGAGTTCGGGCCCGAGAGCACAAAATTGTGCATAAAGGGGCGAGCGCGGATGCGCTCTTAAGTTCCGCTAAGCGGCGGCACATTTGGCCCGTCACCTAAACACATTGAAACCAAAAAAAAAAGAGAGACCAAACCCAAAATGATCTTGGAAAAAATTGAAGAATTTTTAATGAAGTACGGAAATTAGATCTTCAAGGAGCACGTTTCGATTGAAAACATTTCAAACATATTTCAAAGATGTCGAAGCTACTCCGGTAATTCAATCAAAGTATGCACACCTATCTTACTGCGCCTGGGCTTATGACGATTGCAAAGTTAGACCTGACACCTGTAGATGTTTGCAAGTCGAGAAGAGGAAGCAATATGCCATAAAATTAATGGAACGATGTATTAATTTATTTAAAAAACTAAATAAAAATTAAATTTTTTTAAAATAAATTAATCCTACTTAAACACACAAGCACAAGCCGCCCCGGATAGGCACAAGCCGGGCAGACACAAGCCGGGCAGCCACAAGCCGGACACGTACTATAACACTCACCGCTCCCACCACCAACACAATCTTTCAGATTCCTCGATCAACAGGTAAGCACACTCACTCACAACACTCACCCTAGAAAATCCCTAACCACATACAGACGTACAATCCTACAAATTCCCACGCATGGGAACTCACCAACACACGATCTTACAAATTCACACGCATCTGAACTCATCCCCGACACATACCCCTCCTAAACGATCTTATAAATTCACACGCATGACAAAACCGTTACTAATCGTCACATGTTTAGACAAGTATACCTTCCCACCAGCGATCCTAATTGAATCAACCTTCCCCCTAATTAAACACAAGCACAAGCCCGACACGCTCAATAACATACCCTAAATTCCTACGCACTAACTCACTCCCTCCCTCCCTCGTATGATCTTAGAAACTCTTACGCATCAACCTGTCTCTTTTACCCCTCACCACCCATTTCCGACGCACAAATTCACACACCTTTATGCATGCGATCATGCATCCCTAAAAAATGGGGGGAGGATCACTACCCTCAACCTCAAAAATTAATCTGTTTTTTATGCTAATTAGGATACCTGCACCCCTCCGTGTGCAGCCACGCGAGACTAATTACCCTCACCCCCGTGTGCAGTCCTGCCCACCCGCATTACCCTATTACTTTCAGTTTAAGATTTGGCCATTTTTATTATTCCAGAAATTAATTTTTAGATTTATGATTCAATTGCAAACAATGGTATACAAACTTCGGCGAGCCGGAGCTATCTCCCTGTCTTGTTTTTATTTCAATTTCAATTCCATGTACAGCGTTTAAAAAGCTTTATAATATAGCCACTATTGGGTTGGATTCTCCAAAATCACATTGAATTAAATAAGTTCTGCTTGCAATTTATTGTTTCAGCCCTCCTAGTCAAGATGCCTTGTTCCACATTCTCAACTCAATATTGTCGCAGCACTTGGATAATCCATCACAAAAATTCGATAAGTCTGTTACAAAGTTATGCGAAGGCATGGTCACTACGGCTATCACGCTCCATATGAAAGTGGCTTCATCTTTTTTACCAACTGCTATAAAGTTCCACTACAATTTTAATCTTCGAGATATTGCAAACATATTTACGGTAAGTCAAAACAAATATTTATTCCTAACAATATTTAATATGTTATTTATTTATAGGGTGTTCTATATGCCAACAACGAGACCTGTTCAAACGCTAATCAAATGATTCGTCTGTGGATTCACGAATGCTACCGCGTGTATGGGGATAAGCTGGTTGACTATACAGATATTAATAGCTTTAAAAAAATCGTTGCCGATGTCGTGCGAAAAGGTATTGAGGGTTTGAATGAAGAAGTGATTTACGCGCAACCGCACATTTACTGCCATTTTGCCAAAGGTTTGACTGACATCAAATATATGCCAATATCTGGCTGGGAACGGCTAAAAAATCTATTGGACGAAGCACAAGATCGTTATAATGATTATGTAGGAGCCATTAACCTAGTTCTCTTTGATGATGCCATGTCACATGTGTGTCGTATAAGCCGCATCCTTGAGTCTTCTCGGGGCTACGCGTTGTTAATCGGTGTTGGAGGTTCAGGAAAACAGTCCCTGACTCGATTGGCTTCATTTATTTCCTCTTTGGATGTTTTTCAGATTCAGTTGACAAAGGACTATAATGTTAATGATTTGAAAGGAAACATCGCTACGTTGTATATGAAAGCAGGCGTAAAAACCACTGCCTGCTGCTTCCTCATGACCGACTCGGAGGTAGCTCGTGAACAGTTTCTAGTGCTTGTGAATGATTTACTTGCCTCGGGTGACATTCATGAACTGTTTGCTGATGACGAAGTGGAAAATATTGTCAACGCTGTACGTAATGAGGTTAAACAGCTTGGTATAATAGATAATCGGGAGAACTGTTGGAAATACTTTATTGAAAAGGTTCGCAGCTTACTTAAAGTTGTACTCTGCTTTTCGCCTGTTGGGGCAACTCTTCGCGTGCGCTCGCGCAAATTTCCAGCTTTAGTAAACTGCACCACTATTGATTGGTTTCACGAGTGGCCACAACAAGCATTGGAGTCTGTGTCACTGAGATTTTTATCTGAGATAGCTGTGTTGCCAAAAGAGCTGGCTTTTCCAGTGTCCAATTTTATGGCATTCGTTCACAAAACAGTCAATGATATCTCAAAGCTTTATTTGGCCAACGCAAAGAGATATAACTACACAACACCTAAGTCCTTCCTTGAGTTAATTGCACTCTATTCAAAGCTTTTAAATGAAAAGGTGAAAGCTAATCTCGATCGCCGTTTGCGTTTGGAAAACGGTCTCATTAAATTGGCTAGTTGTACAAAGGAAGTAGATGCGTTGCAGGACGTCTTAAAGGTCCAAGAGGTCGAACTGAAGGTTAAAAATCAAGAAGCAGATAATTTAATTGTAGTTGTAGGTACTGAAAACGAAAAAGTGTCAAAGGAAAGAGCCTTTGCCTCAAAAGAAGAGAAGAACGTTCGTCAAATAGAGGAAGATGTTACTGCAAAAGCAAAACTTTGCGAAGAAGATTTTCTTAAAGCTCAACCAGCCTTGATTGCCGCTCAAGAGGCTCTTAACACTCTCAACAAAAACAATCTTACAGAACTTAAATCATTCGGATCCCCACCTGATGCTGTAGTTAGTGTGTGCGGTGCAGTTTTAGTGCTTTTCGCAAGCAAAGGGAAAATTCCTAAGGATCGCAGCTGGAAGGCATGTCGTGTTCTGATGAGTAATGTAGACAAGTTTCTCGACAATTTAATTAACTATGACAAGAAGCACATTCACCCCGACGTTATAAAGGCTCTCCAACCCTATATTTTGGATCCAGAGTTTAGTCCGGAAAAAATTTTGGCTAAATCTTCAGCAGCTGCAGGATTATGTTCATGGGTCATTAACATCAATCGGTTTTATGACGTTTACCTTATTGTAGAGCCAAAGGAAAGAGCCCTTTTGGAGTCAGAGAAAGAACTAAAGGACGCCCGTGATAAGTTAACGGCTTTAAACCAAAGGCTTACTGAGTTAGAAGAACAGTTAAATGCCCTGCAAATGGAGTATGATGAAGCTCTGGGAAAAAAACAGAAATGCCAGGATGAAGCGGATAAAACTGCATTTACCATAGATATTGCAAACCGTTTAATAGGCGGCTTGGCGAATGAAAAAGTACGATGGATGGAGTCTGTAAAAAGGTGAACATTTTTACATTTTCGTTTATCTTTTATAAAGTTCAAAAGCAATAAATGCATTTTGATAACTTTTAAGTAAGCTTTAAAGGTTCTTAGCAGCTATAATTTGAATCATTATAAAATGTAAAATAATCATACAGTTTTATTAACTAATATTATTTATTAGTATTAGAATTAGTAATATAGGTATTCCCACACAGTTCCATCTGCCTTCCCCCATCCGTTCGGCGGATGTTCTATATGATTTTCTCCATCCGAACGTTCTCATTTCGTTCCACATCCGATCTAGATAATATTGGGCAATTGCAGGTCTTATTCTCTCTGCAGGTTGGTTTAAATCTGCAGACATGTTACTACGATTTGGTTGATCCTGTGGGTCATTAGCTTTCAGCTGCCAATTATCTCTGATAACAATGTTCTGCTCATTTAAATTATTCTGCAAAATGCAACAGGTTAATTGTTATTATTGTTTTTGTAGTGACTTTCATGCCCCTTGCCAATAAAGCGAAACCTGGCTTTCAAATGGCTAAATCCATTTTCAACATCTCGCTGTAAGTGCACTGTTCCAAGGATGCGGTCCTAGAAAATGGGTATGGCTTCATCAGCGTTTGGGAAAATCGGAAAGCCGAGTCCCCAATAAGCAGCAGCGGGACTTTTATGCCACAGACGTCCTTCACTTTTCCTGAGGGATTAGATTCGAGCCTAATATTTTTGCCGGGCTAGAATTTTGAATAATTCTGGAGTCGTTGCATAGCTTCCAAATCTTCGTCTTCTTTTGAGCAAACTGATATTAGAGCCTCCGCCAATTTTTGGGTTTGTTGCTGTACAACAGCCAAAACAGCAAAATCTTCTATATTTGAACACATTTTTTTCCGTATTGTATGACTGACAGATGCCAAATCGGATGGGGGATGTAGATGTAGCTCTATAGGAACACGAGTTTCACATCTGAGAAAAATCCCAACGGTTTTAAACGGATGGACTGTGTGGGACTAGGGCATTAGTATTATTTTCATACAACTATTTTGTAAATGTAGCTAATTTTCAAAATAGTTGCATGAAAATAATTCACTTTGGCAAAAACAAAATAAAATAGCTAAAGCATTAAAATTATGAGAAAAAATAGACAGTTTCACATAGCTTTAAACTCTTTAGAAATCGTTTAGTGCGGCAAATTATTTTATTTGCCTAATAAAATTTTATAAAAAACATTTATTTTTAGCCTAACTTCAGGTATTCAGCAGCTGCCTGGAGACATTTTAATTATATCCTGCTTTATTTCTTATGTTGGATGCTTTACGCGGGCTTATCGCCAGGAGCTGCAAGACAAAATGTGGATGCCTGCTTTCAAAAGCAGCCAGGTAAAATACACATTGCGTAAAGAGAAAATTGTTGTTTAAGTTAAAATCTTTTTGAAGCCTCCTATTCCTTCAACGGACGGAGTCGATCCTTTTGAAATGATTTGCGATGATGCCCAGATTGCTGAGTGGAATAACCAGGGTTTGCCCAGCGATCGCATGTCAGCTGAGAACGCCGCTATCCTTGTGCAGTCTGAGAGATACCCGCTCATGATAGACCCTCAACTGTAAGTTAAATAATTAATACAGCAAAGATCCTTCAGGTAATTTTGAATTATTTCAGTCAGGGAATCAAATGGGTCAAAACTAAATATGGACCTGGCCTTGTTGTCTTGCGTCTTTCACAAAGAAACTACCTTGATCAAGTTGAGCGAGCCGTTAGTAATGGTAATACTTTGTTGATCGAAAACATTGGTGAAAACGTCGATCCTGTGCTTAATCCGCTTTTGGGTCGTCAGTTGATTAAAAAAGGAACTATTCTGAAAATTGGTGATCGAGAGATAGATTTTAATCAAAAATTTCGACTCATTCTGCATACTAAGCTGGCGAACCCACATTATAAGCCTGAAATGCAGGCACAGACAACCTTAATTAACTTCACCGTGACACGCGATGGTCTAGAAGATCAGTTGTTAGCAGAGGTTGTTAAAGTCGAACGTCCCGACCTAGAGGCCATGCGAACTCGCCTAACACAGCAACAGAATCACTTTAAAATAACATTAAAGTTTCTGGAAGATGATCTGCTAGCACGTTTATCTTCTGCAGGCGATAATGTTCTTGAAGACGTCACTCTGGTAATGAATCTTGAAAAAACTAAGAAAACTGCGGATGAAATCGAAGTGAAGGTTGCAGAGGCAAAAATAACAGGTGTCCAGATCGATTCTGCTCGGGAAGCTTATCGCCCAGCCGCTGAAAGAGCCTCTATTATATATTTCATTTTAAATGACTTATTTAAGATCAATCCTATCTACCAGTTTTCACTGAAAGCATTCACGGTAGTATTCAACAATGCTATGCTAAAGGCAGTTATTGCTGAGAAGCTGAAAGATCGGGTAGAGAACCTCATTGATTCGATCACTTTCTGCAGTTACGTGTACACCTCTCGTGGATTATTTGAGCAAGACAAACTAATATTTTTGACACAGATGTGTATTCAGATCCTTGTAAATGCTGGTGAAGTGGAGCCTAGCGAGCTAGACTTTTTGCTACGATTTCCATACATGCCAAATCAGACATCAAATTTTTCCTGGCTTACACATGTCGGTTGGGGTGGTATAAGGGCACTTAATAATCATTCTGCTTTTAAAGGGCTCGAAAAGGATATTGAGGGATCACACAAACGGTGGAAAAAGTTTGCAGATTCAGAAAGTCCAGAGAATGAAAAATTTCCTGGCGAGTGGAAGGGTAAGTCACCTATCCAACGACTATGCATAATGCGATGCATACGGCCTGATCGGATGTCATATGCGATGCGCTCCTTCATCGAAGAAAAGCTAGGATCAAAGTATATTGATGCGCGCTCAATAGAATTCGCGAAAACTTTTGAAGAGTCTAGCCCCGAAACACATATGTTCTTTGTTCTCTCTGCTGGTGTTGATCCTCTAAAAGATGTCGAAAAGCTAGGAAAGTTTCTAGGATTTAGCTTTGACCATGAAAATTTTCATAGTGTATCACTTGGCCAGGGTCAAGAAATAGTGGCCGAGAACGCTATTGAAACAGCCTCACAGCAAGGCCATTGGGTAATTTTACAAAATATACACCTAGTCGCTCGTTGGTTACCCAACCTAGAAAAGAAAATGGAGTCTTCACTTAGTAATGTCAATGTTAATTATCGGCTTTTTCTGAGTGCCGAACCCGCTGGTGATCCTGCGGCACACATATTACCTCAGGGAATTCTTGAATCAGCTATAAAGATAACGAATGAGCCGCCCACAGGTATGATGGCTAACATTCATAAAGCTCTAGACAATTTCAGCGATGAGACTCTTGAGATGTGCTCAAAAGAAACAGAATTTAAAGCGATTCTATTCTCTCTATGTTATTTTCATGCTGTGGTAGCTGAGCGGCGCAAGTTTGGACCTCAGGGCTGGAACCGCGGGTACCCGTTTAATGTGGGTGACCTAACGATATCGGTGTACGTGCTATACAACTATTTGGAAGCCAATACTCGCGTACCTTGGGAGGATCTACGTTACCTTTTTGGGGAAATTATGTATGGAGGACACATAACTGACGACTGGGATAGACGCCTGTGCCGTACATATCTGGAAGAGTTTATGCAGCCCGAGTTAATTGATGGAGAGCTGCAGTACTGCCAGGGTTTCCCGGCTCCGGGGATCCTAAAGTATGCTGGGTATCACCTGTATGTAGATGAGAACCTTCCATCTGAAAGTCCTTCACTATACGGTCTGCATTCAAATGCTGAAATTGGATTTCTCACCACAGTGTCTGAACGCCTTTTCCGAATTGTTTTTGAACTACAGCCACGTATGGCAGGTGGCTCCAGTGGCGGAGGTGAGTCCGTTTCCCAAGAGGACGTCATAAAGGGTATTATCGAAGATCTACTGGACAAAATTCCAACGCCTTTTAACATTCTTGAGCTCATGGGTCGTGTTGAGGATCGCAATCCTTACATTATAGTCGCCTTTCAAGAATGCGAGAGAATGAACCTTCTTATGGCTGAGCTACGACGCTCTCTGAATGAACTTGACTTGGGTCTTAAGGGAGAACTTACTATCTCCTCTATTATGGAGGACCTAATGCTTTGCCTTTATAAAGATCAAGTGCCTGAGCAATGGACCAAATTAGCCTATCCAAGCATGCTAGGTCTTCAGTCGTGGTTCTCTGATTTAATGTTGCGATTGCGAGAATTGGAAGGATGGGTGGCAGATTTTCGTATGCCTTCCTCAATTTGGCTTGCAGGATTCTTCAATCCTCAGTCACTACTCACTGCCATTATGCAACAAACTGCAAGAAAAAATGAGTGGCCGCTTGATCGAATGTGTCTAAACTGTGACGTAACAAAGAAATGGAAGGAAGAGTTTACGTAGGAGCACTTAAAATTATTAGTTAAAGATTGGTTTCAATAATAAGCTTCCGTCTTCCTCAGGGCGGCACCTCGCGAAGGAGCCTATGTCAATGGGCTTTTTATGGAAGGTGCACGTTGGGATATAAAGATGGGCACCATAGCTGATGCTTTTAACAAAGAACTCTTTCCTGCCATGCCTGTTATTTACATAAAAGCAGTAACCCAGGATAAGCAAGACACCAAAAATATATATGAATGTCCAGTCTATAAAATTCGGTACGTACTGTAGGGCAAACTAGTTCTCAACTGCATTGTGCTTAGATATTATTGTCTTCTTATAATAATTTTTTTTTATTCGCGCGGGGTCCCACGCCCACCCTTCGCCCAACCAATCGAGGGGCGCAACCGTGTGACGTACAGCACGAACGCGTTCTAGATTAACGCGAGAGAAAGAATATTGATAATAGAACGAAGAAAAATTAGGATACAATTCAGGCTAATTCTACAAGTAACATAGTTTTTAGTTTTTGAAGGCTATCAATGAATTCTAAACTGTTTAAAAAAATCAGTGCATAAAACCCTAAAGGGTTCATGTACTTCAACCTCTCGCCTACTGTGGTTAACTACTAAAGGGATATAGGTTCGAGATGTTAACCGGGGAACATGGAAGTTGAGAAGGCCTAGTAGGTAGGGGCTCTCCACATCACCATGTATAAGTTTATGTAAAAAGACGACGCCAAGCATCGTCCTACGATTAGCTAGAGAACGTAAGTCAATTAAAAGAAGTCTGCTAGAATAAGACGGCAATCTTAGGTCAGCATCCCAGAAAAGGCCTCGGCGGGCAAAAAGTAAAAGGTTCTTTTGGACAGATTCAATGCGGTTACTATGGACTTCGAATTGAGGACTCCAGACACATGAACCGTACTCCAGTATGGGGCGAACTAACGATGTAAAAAGGGTCAAGGGAGAGTCAAATTCCTTTGCCCACCTTTTAATGAATCCAAGCATGCCTCTGGCTTTGTTAACAATACAGGAAATATGTTCGGAGAAGGAAAGTTAGGATCCAGGCGGACCGCCAGATCTTCTACCAGAGTTATTCTTTGGCAAACAGGAGAGTGAGCTGTTGAGATGTAAAGCGTTATGCTTGGAAGTTGCCAAGATCCGATTGTAAGTCTTATTGGCATGAGCTCTATACTGCAAGCAAAGCTTAACATCATCAGCGTACATGAGTACTCTGGATTTGGTTAGAACCTGCGGCAAGACATTGATAAAAAATGTGAATAGATGTGGTCCAAGGTGGATACCCTGTGGGACGTCTGTTGGATAGAACGTTTCTGAACATAACATTTTCTAGTCCTGTTACTTAGATAACTTGAAATTCACTTAAGAAAATCGCTAGGAAACGCCATAGAATCAAGTTTCCTAACCAGAAGAGAATGACTAATCGAGTCAAAAGCTTTAAAACCATGCTGATATGGAAAGATGACGGATCTGCATAGATATTGCAAGTGGGGAATTATTACATTCTCGAAAAGTTTGGAAATTGCCGATAGCTTAGATATCCCACTATAGTTGCTGGCATCCGATTTGCTAGCGAAAAGGAAAAACAAATGATTCCCTCCAAATAAAGGGAAAATCTGATGATTCTAAAGATAAGGTAAACAATTTAAGAAGGGGGTTACACAACGCCTCGGAACAATACCTAAGCACAGAGCCAAGTATTTCATCGGGACATGGTGAATAAACTAGCTTAATGCGTTGAAGATCAAGAATAAGTGAGCCTTCATTTAAAATAGGACTAAAAATTAAGTTCGAACTGGGCATAGCGAAAGTAACTATCTGATCTGAAGAAGTAGAGGAATATGTAGTTTTTAAAAACTCAGCAAAAAGATAGGCTATTGCCTGAATAGAATGTTCCATAGTGTTCCTAAATGAAAGCGAGGAAGAATATAAATTAGGTTAATGTTTAGTGTTAACAAAGTTATAAAACTGTTTTGGGTCCTGCGTGAACTGGACCAGACAACGAGTCAAATAATTTTTATAACACTAAGCGTTAGGTACGGTAAAGTTAGGACGAGCACTGAGATAAGAAGAAAAATTTGTTTTTGAACCGGTGAGTTTACATTTATTAAAAAGCCTAGATTTTACCTTTTTTAAGCAAGTCAGCTCATTGTTGAACCAAGAAGGTTTATTAGAGACCAAGGCACCGTGGCCCAAAAAAGGCCAAAAGGTGGCCCAAAAGGCCTTTCTAGAGGAATTTTAATAACTAGAGTAAATGAATAGATATTTTAATAAAACATTGTTCTTACAGTTTTAAACTTATTTTACGTAAATCCTCTAAATTTCATAAAGCTACGACAGGTATTTCTCATTTCTCAAACAAATGTTGAAAAAATGCATATAAATACAGTGCAAATGACAAAATTTTTCTGTTTCGTTTTAATTTTTGTAGTTTTACGTTTTCTTACATATGTAATTTATAGAATTTAATCTGAATCAGAATCATCGAAATCATTATTTATTTTTGGAAAATTTTAAAGCAGTTCAGCAACGACGTTATAAAAATTAATAGAGTTTTCACGTAACGCCGGCTGTCGGTTGGGGGTTGTCGGTGGCCGTTCGGCTGGGGCTGGATGAATATGGTGGCTGCTGGAAAATCCCAAATCCCAAGTCCAGAAAAAGGTAGAAGGGGCGGCGAGATCGTTTCACGTCGACTTATGGGCACAGACTTCAATTTAATACTAACTTAAACCTAAGAGCGGAAGAGACTCGGGACCGCGGAGTGGTGGATTCGTAGCTGGAAGACGGGAGCGGGAGAGGAACGGAGAGCGCAGGTGAGCGGGCACAAGCGGGAGAGCAAGCTCCAGCGCAGTGCTTGCTCCCACACTTTAGCTTAAAACTAAGCACACATGTGGCGCGAACATTCTCCACCCCCCCCTTGCGTAAGCAAAGCAGGACTACTCCTCCCTGCATACTCCGGAGACGGTCCATCCGAATACGGTGCCCTGCGCGACGGGCAGCCCATCATCCACCTTTAGGAACCCTTGTTGGATCAGCTTTGGAAACAAATCTGATCCCAACGCGAGGGAAATGGTCGATGGGCGATGGAAACCATCATCGGCGAGTCGGATGTCGTTGAATTTGGCCCGGATGGTGTCGCTCAGAGCCCGTAAGGGTGTCCGGATTGGAAGGCTGCGATCAAACCTTTGGACGACATCGATCCGGAAGTCGCCCGTTCAGAATCGAAGGGTCGCCGTGCAGACCTCGTCGTCTCCTACCCGCGTGGTAGGTAGCCTGTATGCGGTCGCCAGCGACCGGTCAATGCTGCTGACCGCCATGCACAGGTCGATCATGGCCCCCATCTCGAAGGTCGTCGTTCCTGTGTGCAGTAAGGCGCAGGCTGTCGGGAGGATGTGGACGACCTTCTGTTGCAAATACGAAGCCACGGACGGAGACGGAGTGAGGGCTGCCGGACGCGCTGGCTCCTTGGCAGCATGGGTGGGCAGCGGAGTCCGGGAGACGGGCTGTCGCGCCGTGCGTCCATTGGACGCGATGACAGCTCCTCGTGCATGTGGAGTAAGGTGTGGTGGTCCCCTCCACACGTTTTGCAGCCTCAGTTCATGGAACCTCTTGCACTTCCGAAGAGGATGGATTCCCCGGCAGACTCGGCAGCGGTAGGATTGAATACCTCGGGTACGTCTGCTATCCAAATCTTGGGCAGTACGAGGAAACGAGAGAAAATAAAATTGAAGAGAGAGAAGGATGACCTTATGCACGGGGCGTTTTATTGTCCCGCGTGCCGTACGGACTTCAACCACTCGAACTCGGGGAAAACAGAAACAATTCGGCCGAGCCGCCATTCGTTCGATGGCAAATTGTCCTCCTTTACTACCACCATATCATCGATTTGGATGTTTCGGGTCGGAAATTGCCATTTGTTGCGTTTGTGGAGTTCTTTGAGATACTCCTCTTTCCACCGCGCACTAAACTGCTGATGTTGTGCCTTCAAGTGTTGCCATCGGTTCATTATCGACTTGGCTTCCCCTTTTATCTCAGGCTCAGCCATGGAAAGCAACGGCCCTCCAATTCTGGAATTGAGGCCAGCTTCGATCTTGGCAAGCAGCGTAGTAAGTTCATCGAACGTATACTTGCGGGTAGCCGTAGCTTTGTAGACAAGGGTATTGAAACTTTTCACCCCGGCTTCCCATAGACCCCCCATATGTGGAGCCCCTGGCGGGATGAAACACCATACAAGTCCCTGGTGACTGTATGCATCAGTCACAGATTTTTTGATGGCTTGTAGGAAATCCCGAGAAAGCAGAGATGCTGCCCCCACAAATGTCTTGCTATTACGAAGCGAGCAAAGGCTGCTAAGAACTTCTCGGCTGTTAGATCGGATGTTGGTTCCAAATGGATAGTCTATGTGGAAAAACACACAAATACACCTAGTCAATGCCCGTGCATGTGAAAGCCCTCGAGAAGGAAGATCGCGCATCATTTGGAGTCTGTTCTTTCAAATCGTGCAAATCACTACGGATTTACCACGCCTTGACCAGATTCTTGGCTTTAGGAATCCAATACTTCGATCGGATCAGGCGTACGATCAACTGACTACCGCCGTGAAGAGTAATCTGGTAGGTAAATTGGATAGGAATGCGAGACAGCCTACAGCCTTAGGGCAGAATTATGGGATGACGTTTATCATACTGGAGAGCTCTCGAGGCAGTGACACGACCACACGCCCTTAGAAGGCCGTGCTGGTCCAAGAACGGAAATAAGTGTACAATTGGACTTGCTCCCGGAAGGGGCCTTTTCTCTGCCAAATGCTTCTGCTATTGGCCGTATGCTTTACGCTGCGCAATAGAAATCAGGGCTCGTTCTGCCTCTCGGATTTTCTAACTCGTAGGTCGTGAAGTAAAGGAGATTGCGCCCTAACGGCAGCGACTAAGAAATCGCCGAATATACGCCAGGACTCGCAGTGCTTTGTCCAGCTTAGAGAAGCGTTTTAGAAATTCGTCAGAGAAGCCCTAGCTGAAATGCACTTTGACCGCGCTGTCCGAGCTCTGTGTTGGGATGCACATCGCTTTGTGCTGGCCATAGCTCTTGTGGCCCTTGCAGCCACGCTGGCCGTGCCACCAAAGTTGACTATCCGCGAACTTGCTTCGTGATACGCCTCGAATAGCTAAATCAGCGGGATTTTGTTCGGATCGAACGTTTGCCCAGCAGTCGACTGGTACTGCCTGCGTGATCTTGGCCATTCTGTTGGCTACAAACGTGGTCCAGTTGCACACGGTTTTTACTGGAGCGACTTGTGTCTTGGATGTGAGGAGGTTTGAAAAGATTTCCTGACCAACCTCGACACGCACATAGATCGCCGCTCCAAACGCCTTTTGGGACGCATCGCATGGCTGATACCTGACCCATCTCGGAACGCGGATCTGGTTGAGGTCCGAATACTCACGAAGAAACGCCTGCCAGCTCTGACACATTTCGCTGGGAAGCTTATCATCCCAGCCTTAATCTTGCAGCCAAATCTCCTGCATGAAAATTTTGGAACGTATTATGAATGGAGCGAGCCATCCGGCTGTATCAAATAACCTTGCGATTTGGGATAACACCTCGCGCTTTGTGTAAGAGGGTTCCAACACTACCTCTGGCGGGACAAAATAGAACTCATCGGACTTAGCCCTCCATTGAATCCCGACCGTTTTGGCAGTGCTTTCGGTATCGATATCGAAGAACTCGCTATGAAGGAGGTGTTCGGCTGGAATATTTGAGTACGCTCATATGGTTTGAAGTCCACTTTCTCAAAGGGAAACCAGCAGAGCTAAGAGCTGCTTGTAGCTGTTGGATCGAACTATGGGCCTTATTTATGGAATTTATGGAATTCGACCCTGCCAGAACGTCATCGACGTACATATGTTGTTTTATAATGTGGCTGGCTTTTGAAAACGGCGCACAGTTGAGCCCAAAGGGAACTATTTTCAACTCAAAGTCTCGGATATCACCTTCCTTATTTCGGAACAAGATTTTTGAAAGAGTGTATGCTTTGGGTCGACTCAGATCTGACAGTACATCTTTGTAATGTCCGCGTTGAACACATATTGAAAATATCGCCACTTCAGAATTTGAATGGTCAGATCAGATTGCAGTACTGGACCAGTATGAAAAATGTCATTTAAGCTGGTTCCATTCGCAGACGGACTTGAGGCGTTAAATACAACGCGAAGCTTTGTTGTGGTACTTTGGGGCTGGATTACCGCGTGATGTGGAAGATAGTAAGTTGAAGAACTATGAGTCGATGGAACTCTTTTCATATGACCCAGATGCAGATACTCCTGAATTACGTTGCCATATTGCTCTTTTATAGGAAAGCCTCTTATTTAAAAGATTTTCGTTTCGATGAAACATCTAACGCAATGGACCTCGAATATCCTAAATTGGATCCAGAGTTTTCGGGGTCGCAGAATGGGAGCGTAACCACGTACCTCCCGCTTGCGACTTTCTTGTCGTGAAGGATGCGACTCTGTTGGCCTTTGTATTGGAGATCGGCCCTGTAAGTACCCACCCAAAAATGGTCTCTTGGCCTAGTAGTGATCCACAAATGTTTCTCCTAGTGCCTTGCATCATCACCGACGGCAAAATATCAGCTCCGATCAGTATATCGATTTGGGAACTTTCAATGAAATTTGGGTCTGTCCATTGCATTCGGCTACTGTATTCTCCTTCAATTGCAGGATGGTATGTCGATGTGATACGGGGAAGATTGTGATCTTTTTACAAGTAGTTTTAATCTTAGGGTATGCGATTAGCGCATGGATTATACTATCGGACTGAAGGACTCTAATGTTAGACTCCTCTAGTAAGCTAATGATGGGGACTTCTGTGGGGTGATCAACAAATTCAGACTTCAAATCATTCTGGTTAAAAATTGCTGGGTTTATTATGTTGGCCTTTGCAAGCGTGATTGTAAGCATTACATTTTGAATCTCGGTTATTAGTATTCTATTTCTGGCCAAAAATACCTCGTACAGGTGAGAAGTGTCAACTATATTATTTTGTTTGGCCTTGATAATTTTATTAACGGCCTCTGTTGATTCATTGATTTTATTCTGTGTCTCTGTATTTATTACGGCCTGTCGGTTATTTGAATCAATTAGGCGTGCCTCGGACATTTTTAGCATATCAAAATCGGCTGCATCAGGTGTACCCGCAATTACCTTGAGTGCGGTGCCTAAGAAGTCTAGGCTCCTGGCCATCCTATGGTGTATTTTTAAAACAGACAATAAACTTCTAACATGTTCGGTATCGACGTCTAACAATTTTTTCATATGAGACTGTGGGAATAAATCGGACAGCCTGGTAGTTTCTTCTACTATAATTGAAAATTCGGACAAATTACTTGAATGTCTAAGCAAGTTTCTATGTTCCCATACCAACGCAATTCCGTCCGTGATTGGGATGTACTGAGCGTGCGAATAATCCGTAATCCTAGCGTTAACCATAGTTAACGTTATCAATAAAATTCCCGCGATCCGGTAAGAAGGCGAAAGGTTAAACCTACTGTGAATAAAATGGAGTAAGTAAGTAAGTTGAGGGGTACTTTTTATCTAAGGTTGTCCTTGTGGACCACCCTTCCTCTAATAAGAACAGACGTTCCCATGTCTGCTTGTACACGCTCTTCTGTGTACAGTGCGGTTAGTTTATTTCCTAACCTTTTGTTATTTTTGAGGTATACTTTTTCTCCTACCTCAAAAATTCTGTTCTGTCTAGTAGGGTTGCACCTATCTAGATTGGCCTGTTGTGCCTTTTTAATATTATTTATTATTGTCAATTTCTGTTCGGCATTGGCTGAGTGCATGGGTGTATGGGTGGCAGCCCTGTCACTGAATGTATAGTCTTGTTATACTCTACCGTGGCTCTCATAATAAGCTCTACGGTATCGTCGACCTTTTGATCGATTTTCATGCACCTAGCTATCTCAGTTAGGGTACTGTGGAATCGCTCCACTTGCCCGTTCGAGCTGCTGTGTAGGGGGGGTGCGTTAACAATGTCAATCTTATATTGGTTTTTCAATAATGAGGTTATAGTCTCCGAGCTAAAAGTCGCCTCATTATCGCAATATATGGTTTAAATGTCTGGGAAAAAATTTATTAGCTGTAATATAGGGCTGCGCACATTGACTATGGCCCTAGAAAGTAATGGCTGTACTACAGCGAATTTTGAAATTTTATCTACACAGGTTAAAAAAACCTCTTATCGGTAGAGTATATGTCTATATGCAGCATTTCGCCAGTATATGAAGGGGTTGGCGTGACACCCAACTCCTGCTTCTTGGGGTGTCTGTTGTACTTCCCCTTGGTGCATGTCTTGCAGTTTAAAACCACTTCGTTGGCGAGTTTGGACATATTTGGAAAGTAGTAATCCTGAAGGATTTCCTTGACATTTTCCTGGGCTGCCCTGTGAGCGCGGTTATGTTCGCAGGTGATTATTTCTTTTTTGTGTTCATTTTCATTTTCATTTTCATTATAACTTTATCCTTCAAAGTGAACGGTCGTGTTTTTTTCTTGCGCTCTCGTTTTTGTGTAATAACTTTGCTAAAAACCATCGGGGTTTATTTAAAACTACTACATTGCGTTCCTCATAGTTCCCGTTCACTTCGTGTGCATGCAGCTATATTTATTTGTGCATTTAATCTCTTTTATTTTCACAATTTAATTGTGCTGCAGTGATTGTTTTTCTTGCATTTTTGCATTCCTTTTTGTGCCTCTCCCGTTTAGCCGTTGTGGCGCCGTCGCGACAGCTAAACGTTTCTAAGCTTGCTTACTCCCACGCTCTCCTGCTCTCACGCTCTCCCACTCTCCAACTCTCTCTGTGCAGCTGCACTCTTATCTTATCTGTCGCTCCCTCTCATTAACGTAACAAGTACAGTGGTAAGTCCTTACAATGTCTTCCGATATGGTCTGCGCTGCTAAAACCTGTAAGAAGGTCATTTCTTCCAGCGATCTCACCATCGGCTGTTGGTTGTGCGACAACATTTTGCATGCAAAGTGCATTGGAGTTGCCGGCCGGAGGGTTGATGACGTGAGGAAAAATATCGGCTTACGCTACTGTTGCGAAGCCTGTCGTGAAGTTGAAAGGGAAATGTTGACTTTC
>VNJQ01005123.1:0-10648 GCA_008042515.1 Drosophila truncata | reverse complement strand
ACCCCACGAAGGTTCTCGTTCGACGTTATCGAAGGTTGAACACTTGCTCAACGGCCGGGAGAATGTTCAGTCGCAGCAGTATATAGTCATAAGTAAGAATATCTCAAAACACAACACACATTATGTAACAACTCTTCAGTCACAGTGACCTGCATTTGTCGTAAATAAAGTATCATTTACCAGGTCAAGCGAACATGCATGGTCAACTGAGACGAGGAAATGAACTGGGGCGATGGTCTCAGTTCGCGACACTAACCCACATTCACAAGTAACCGCACACTATTTCTTATACGTTATTTCTGTTAGCATAAGCGTTTGTGTACCTATATATATTGTTAAGTTTCATTAATAAAATCAGTAAGAGTTCTAACGCAGACCCAGAGCTTTTATTCATGCTGTTCTTTTAGAACGACTCATGCACTCAACCCCTCAAACAAGTCCACCTAGTTTCAAGTGCTAAGTGCATCTAAGCCTTCTTACACTTTACAAATTCATTTAAAAATCGCGCAACGAAACAAAAGAAACCCTTCGAAGAGAATTCCAAGAATAGGGTTAGATGTCACCACTGTGACAAGAGGGCCATATTAAAAAAGTTAGCTTCCACTATAAATAAACACTTAATGAAAGAAATAACAACAATAAAAATAATGATAAACAAGCAAAAACGCAACATAACAAGGCTTTGCATTCATGGTAAAAGAAGTGGAGCAATATCAGTTCACGAGAACCGCCCGGAGCCGCTTCTCGGCACTTAGACGCAGAAAGCGACGACACTTGTTCAGCGGATGAATCCCATTGCAGACTCGGCATCGGTAGGACTGTGTACCTCGAGTACATCTGCTCTCCAGTGATTGGGCGCTGCGTGGACGTGGCGTCATCGTGACTGGCGGAAATATGATAGAAAAACAAAAAACAACATTAGGCACAGTGGACAGTAACATGGGAGCGGAGGAATGCTTTATTATTGTGAGCAGGTGGATGCTTCTATCGAAAAAAGCACGACCTTATGTACGGGACTCTTGATGAGCCCCCGCGCAGTGCGTATATCGACCACACGGACATGGCTCCTGGGAACGCCGCGTCAGCCATGCCTAATAGCCACTCATGGGACGCTCATGTTCTCCTTGATGACTACCATTACCCCGACGCGGAGATCTCTTGTAGGGGCTCGCTACTTATTCTGCTTATGGAGCTCCTTGAGGTACTCTTCCTTCCATCGCAGCCGAAATTGCTGCTGAAGAGCCTTCAGGTGTTGTCAGCGGTTAATAATGGACGTGGTATCCACCTTTATCTCGGGTTCAACCGTGGCGAGAAGTGGGCCTCCCACAAAAAAATGCCCGGGTGTCGTCCCACCCTAGATCTAGAAGCCAGATGTCCTGCATGAACATCCTCGCCCGGATGAAGAAAAGCCAACCTGCTGGATCGAACAATTTGGCAATTTGGGAGAGGACTTAGCGCTTCGTGAATCCGAAAGTCAATAATGGTCGGATAAAAAATAACTTATCAGGAACGTGGCACAATTGACTCCGAAGGTGAAAGTTTTCAATTCGTCGTCGCGGATTTCCCCATCGGGATTGCGAAACAAAATACGTTGGAACGGAGTATGGCCTAAATTGATGTATTCCTGGATCACCGAGTCGTAGCGGGCCTTAAGGGGCGGATCCATTTCCAGGCGCTGCTCATTACGCAAGAACTGAGCAAGAACGAAGGATCGTGAAGACGCTAGCTCGGAACCCTTCTGATCGGGGTCGCGTAAGGGGAGCGTCGGAGCTTGGGGTTCCCAAGTTGCATTTGACGGCAGATTCCCAGCCAACTGCGGAAGAACGTAAGCTGCAATCTCTAATTGTACCCCTGGTCTAGAAAGCGATCGACTGCTTCCTTTTAATGTAGTCTGAGCGCCCATTTACGGGCCTCCCACAAGAAAGTGCCCGGGTGTAATAGCCAACACTTCAGTGGGGTCTTCGGACATTGGCGCGAGCGGGCGCGAATTCAGGCATGCCTCGATCCTCTCCAGGAGAGTAGACAGCTCCTCAAAGGTGTATTTCCGCGTGGCTGTGGACTTGTAAAACAGGGTCTTGAAGCTCTTGACGCCTGCCTCCCACAGGCAGGCGTCGCAGTTGGCAATTTGAAAACGCTTGCTTTCTCTCAAACTATCAAGTGAGATGTCCCTATTGTCCCACTTTACTATATTTGATGATTTAATTAGTGAGATGTTGGCCGCAGGTGGAAAAATAAAAGAGATATATAAGGTATCTGATTTATTAATTACATTGCCTTCGGCTTACGATGGTGTCATCACAGCAATAGAGACATTATTACAGGATAACTTAACATTNTAAGCTGCAATCTCTAATTGTACCCCTGGTCTAGAAAGCGATCGACTGCTTCCTTTTAATGTAGTCTGAGCGCCCATTTACGGGCCTCCCACAAGAAAGTGCCCGGGTGTAATAGCCAACACTTCAGTGGGGTCTTCGGACATTGGCGCGAGCGGGCGCGAATTCAGGCATGCCTCGATCCTCTCCAGGAGAGTAGACAGCTCCTCAAAGGTGTATTTCCGCGTGGCTGTGGACTTGTAAAACAGGGTCTTGAAGCTCTTGACGCCTGCCTCCCACAGGCAGGCGTCGCAGTTGGCAATTTGAAAACGCTTGCTTTCTCTCAAACTATCAAGTGAGATGTCCCTATTGTCCCACTTTACTATATTTGATGATTTAATTAGTGAGATGTTGGCCGCAGGTGGAAAAATAAAAGAGATATATAAGGTATCTGATTTATTAATTACATTGCCTTCGGCTTACGATGGTGTCATCACAGCAATAGAGACATTATTACAGGATAACTTAACATTAGGATTTGTAAAGAAAAGACTTCTAGATCAGGAAATAAAAATTAAAAATGATCATTACACTAGCAGGAAAGCTTTAAGCACGATTGTGCAAAATAAAAATTGCATCTATAAAAACAATTCATTTAAAAACCGTCTTCGGACATTGGCGCGAGCGGGCGCGAATTCAGGCATGCCTCGATCCTCTCCAGGAGAGTAGACAGCTCCTCAAAGGTGTATTTCCGCGTGGCTGTGGACTTGTAAAACAGGGTCTTGAAGCTCTTGACGCCTGCCTCCCACAGGCAGGCGTCGCAGTTGGCAATTTGAAAACGCTTGCTTTCTCTCAAACTATCAAGTGAGATGTCCCTATTGTCCCACTTTACTATATTTGATGATTTAATTAGTGAGATGTTGGCCGCAGGTGGAAAAATAAAAGAGATATATAAGGTATCTGATTTATTAATTACATTGCCTTCGGCTTACGATGGTGTCATCACAGCAATAGAGACATTATTACAGGATAACTTAACATTAGGATTTGTAAAGAAAAGACTTCTAGATCAGGAAATAAAAATTAAAAATGATCATTACACTAGCAGGAAAGCTTTAAGCACGATTGTGCAAAATAAAAATTGCATCTATAAAAACAATTCATTTAAAAACCGTCTTCGGACATTGGCGCGAGCGGGCGCGAATTCAGGCATGCCTCGATCCTCTCCAGGAGAGTAGACAGCTCTTCAAAGGTGTATTTCCGCGTGGCTGTGGACCTGTAAAACAGGGTCTTGAAGCTCTTGACGCCTGCCTCCCACAGGCCTCCCATGTGGGGGGCTCCCGGAGGAATTAAATACCAGAGAAGCTGCTGGTGGCTGTAGGCACCAGTCACAGCCTCTTTCAGGTTTTCGAGAAAATCTCGCAAGAGTAGGGCAGCCGCCCCAACGAAGGTCTTTCCGCTGTCCGACTGCACCTCTTCGGGACACGAAACGGGCGAAAGCAACAAGAAATTTCTCGGTCTTAAGGTCAGATGTAGGCTCTAAATGGATGGCCTTAGTGTAGAAGCACACCAACACTTCCTGATGTGTGCGCGAGAAGGACGTCCGGTCCTTAGGTAGCTCCCTCATGAGTTGTGTCTGGAACTTCGTGTTGATGACTTTACATGAATAGATGACAGATTTGCCCAAATTCCTCACCCTTAGAATGCAGTACTTGGCTCGGATAATTCGAATCATCAGCTGATTACCACCGTGCACCGTGATGCGATGCGTAAATTGGACGAGAATTCGAGACAGATGGCAGTCGTACGGACGGATTATAGGATGCCGTTCGTCATATTGGAGAAGTTCAGAAGCCGTGACCCGGCCGCAGGCTCTCATGACGCCTGCCGAATCTATTAATGGGTTCAGATTTTCAATCAGACTGAATGCGAGCACCGTCTGCTTTTGGCTTAAGCAGTCCATCTCAGGGACGAAGGTGCTCTCCGAACATAGACTAAACCTTCCGCGCGCGCTGGATGAAGCGATAATAATAAACAAGGACTCGCAACGCCTTGTCGCCATGCCACAACAGCTTGCTATCCGCAAGGTCTTGAAGAGCTAACCGTATTGAAGCTTGACAAGGTTGAAGAGCCGTTCCGTAATGAAGGTCGCCTTGGACCCTGAGTCTATCAGTGCTCGTGCTTAGAAGCTGCATTCCAAATGGCATACATTGAAAAGGACCGTGACCAGTAGGACGACTTCTGATCCGGAAGCGAAACACACCTGCACATCTGAATGATCCTCTGAGCCGTTTGTGCTTCTGGAAGTCAGTGCGGGTCGAGCCCTTGCTGGCGTAGGCGGACTTGGACCGGTAGTGGTGCCGGCTGTGGCATTTGAAGCAGGTATGGGCGCTGGTGCAGTCTCGTTGCTGGTGCCCTCGGGCAAAACAGTTTAGGCTTAGCTGCTTCCTTTTGATGTTGTCGGAGCGCCCTTTTACGACCATTTCTAGGAAGCGCGGACATAAGCGAATGGGCTGGTTCTTCCTCGAACAGATATCGAAACAGCCGAAAATAATCACCCGCAAGGACCTCGGTATCCACTGTCGGTAGCCGGCATCCTGTAGACGGGGGCGTGTGGACATTGGCGGAAGCCTGAGTAGACTGGGAGGTAATTTTTTGCCGAAGCTGGACAACACACCTCGAATAGACGGAGTAGCAGTAGCTGTACCTCGATTCCATGTGACCGTATTGTCGTCGGACACGGCTAGCCAGTCGGAGCAGCTCTCATAGCTCTTCTCCACCTTCTCCCACAAGGCCCGAAATTGGTCCCGATGGACTTCGCACATGTATTGGGAGAATCCTTTCGTTTCTGGTGCGACCGGAGTATTTATGTTGGCCTCAAATTGGCTAATCTGATCTATTGGGGCGATGAACTTTTTCAGCGCCACTTCGACCGCACTTTGAACCATTTCGCAACGGAGCGAGTATGCCTTTGTGAATGACCGGGGATTGTATCGACAGATACGTCGCTTTTTGCCCCTTGAATGGCACTGGTTGCCTTAGGCTTTAAAAGAGGCGTCCGCGGAGATGCGGATTGAGATCTGTCCAAACAGATGGCTTTTTGTCGCCTCTCGTAGGCAATCTCAGAATCAAATTCGCCGGTCAGTGCTTGTCGACTGACTTGCGCAATACACCCCTGCTCAAAATGATACTACACCCCCGAAAGCTTAAGTTTCGGCCATGGTAGGAGAATGGGAAAGCCTAATAGACCGAAACCAAGTATGCAAAATGAAAGCCAAATAAATTCTGCTTAAAATGAAATGTTCCTATCTCTGATTGACCTTCCCGTTTTTAAGTAATGGTAAAAAATGCAAAAAAGTACGATTTTTGGCATGCCTGCAAATGTATCAAAATGACGTCAATTATTCTGGCTGGACAGAAATATTTGGTTTCTAATCATTTTTTTATATTTCTGTTAACAATTAAATACATTTGCAATAAGATTCCGCGGCGTCAATTGTTATCCGACGAAAAAAATTAAGGAATAAAAAAATAAAACATAAAGAATAACATATCGTAAAAATTTTATCGAAACCGCTGTGTTATCCTCAAATTTTTAACAAATCCGAATAGATATGGTGGTAAGCATAGATGCGGAAGAAAACCAAAGTTATTTGACCGCGGCAACATTTTATAATTTTAGTAGTTTGCTTCATGCTTCACGCTTGCTGCAAGTTGCAGTGAGCCTGTGGCCCGAAGGAATCATCGGAGGACACTGCAATTATTGGGCGCTATAGCCAGAGCGGACTTAAAAAAGACTCCATTCCAAAAACCGCGCCAAAAAATATCACAACTTAAGAACTTTGAAAAAACTTGGCCTAAAGCTTCATACAAAATTGGAACAATATTGTGATTACCAAGATTTTTTCAAATTTCGTTGTGCTATCAGAGATAGGAACACATTTAAGCATAATTTATTAAGCGTTCATTCTGCATACTTGGTTTCGGTATATTATGCTTTCCCATTCTCCTACGATGGCCAAAACTTAAGCTTTCGGGGGCGTCGTATCATTTTGAGCAGGGGTGTAGGTGCCTCGTATATGCGGCAATGTATGAAGTACAGTGTGCATAGGATATATGTGCATACTACAGATATCATATACTTAGTTAAATCGGATTTAGAGAGGCCTTCGAATAGCTGATTTTGTTCCGCAATAATATAATTAATTGTTTATTTGGAAAATTAATTAAATTGAATACTTCATTATTTTCGAAATTAATTGTTGCGGAGCCCGTGGAGTTGAAACCTCAGCTTTTGTTTTGACGAATAAAGAAATAATTAAATAATTAATAATAATTTATTTTTTAATAAATCGTTGTCGGATTTAATTATTACGAGGAAAGGTGGACTTAAAACCTGCGCTGTTTTCCGAGCGAAAATTAATAATTAAATAATTTGTAGTATTTAATAGTATTTGTTCCAATTAATTTGCTTAAAATTTATTTTGCCGGACAAATGGAATTAAAACCTGCGCTGTTGTTGAAAATGATCACTGGGTTACGCCGACGGCAGAGCAGTAAGTAAGTCACCCAAGAGGAAAAAAACAGCAACAAACAACAACAGCAACAGAAACAAAACAACAACACGGCGCTGCGGCAGCTGCATTGAATTTTAAGAAAACGGATTTTTTATCTGAAATTGCGTTTTAATGTTAGTGGTTTTATAATGATTTTATTAGTTTTATTCGTTTCTGAATTCGGAGGCAGAAAATATATTGGATTATAAGTATATAGACATTTAAATACGGAGATATGTATGTATGTTGTGACTATTCGTCGGTGCTCGAATGGCTCAGGTATAATCTCAGGTATGGCTCAGGGATAGTCTCAGAAATTTATATTTCTACAGATGGAGTTGCTGGAAGAGATTCCGAGCCAGTCCCAGAGGATAAGACAAAATTACACAGAAATCGATAATCGAGGATTTATGTTACAGTAACTAACATGTTACAGTAACTAATTGCGTTCCTGTGCTTTCGGGGTGGCTGTATCTCCGTTCGGCTTCGTCTGCTAGCACCACGGGGTTCAGAGACCCTTAAGGTCTACAAATGGGGAGACGGGTTTAGAGGCCGTTAGGATTTACAATTAGGGCATGGGTTAGAAGCCTTTAAGGTCTACAAATATCGGAGAGGAGGTTAGAGTCCTTTGATGTCTACAATCAATGAGAGCGGCTTAAGGCCTTTAAGGTCTACAATCAGTGAGAACGGTTTAGCGGCCTTTAAGATACGGTTTAAAGGCACTTAAGGTCTACCAATTAGTTTTAGACGAGGCTCTGTCTGTCAATGATCTCGAAGATTTACCTTGATCGAAGCTGACGATGGCTCCTTGGCTGCTTACCGGTGATCCTTCCTTGTCCTGGGCTGGTCCTCTGCTGGGAGGTCTGTCTCGCTCGACGGTGGATACTGAATGCCGTCCCAAGGGCTGTGGTTCGCTTTATATAGCGATCTTGCGGGCTTCAGTGTGGCTGGCTATTCCTTTTTCATCTGGCAGAATTAGTGTGCCCACTTGCCCTCGTCAGTGTGATCCTTCCTTTCCTCGCCCTGGGCGCTCCGCTATTTCATTTTTCGTTTGTCAGTGCCTTCACGTTTGTTTCTTCATTCTCTTGATCCTTATTCCTATCTTTCTATTATCTATTACGACGCCACTGTTCGGCGAATTTGGAAATTTTCAAAACTAATTCACACCGGCTGGCTAATATTAATTATGCCTTCTTTTGATCACCACACAAGTTCACTGTTCACTCTCGAATTTTTGCGTATTAATTGCACCAAAAAAATATGTGCACAAATTGTCACGAGTGTATGTGTGTATGTATGTACAGGGTGGCCCATCTAGCGTTTGTTTTTTGAACTATCGATAATTTTGATTTTGACATATCGAATGTTATTGTCAATGTGTCCGATATTTGGTAGAAAGTTTGCGGCTTACGAAATGGTTAAGTTTACGCTCGAAGAAAATTGGGAAATACTGAAAACATTCTTCCAATGTGGAGAGTCTTCAGCCAAAACTGCAAGAAAATTGAGGTCAAAATTCAGAAATAATAAAGCGCCTTTCAGGCTACTTTTGGATAGTTTACGTACTCGTCCAGTTCGGTCGGTCGAAAATATCGCTGCGGTGGCCGAAAATGTCAATGACAGGCTGTCGACGTCAACTTGGCACCGTGCTCAAGAGTTGGATATTTCGCGCACTTCCCTGCAACGGATTTTAGCCAAAGACCTCCGTCTTAGGCCATATAAGATTCAGTCGGTTCAGCAGCGTAAGCCGGATGACCATCCAATGTGTTTTCGGTTCGCGGAATGGGCTCAGGAGCGCTTGATCGCATATGACCATTTTTACCGAAAAATCGTGTTTTTTGATGAGGCCCATTTCCACCTCGTTGGTTACGTTAATAAGCAAAACTGTCGCATTTCGGGGTTCAGAAAATCCACACGTCGTCTTGGAGAAGCCAATGCAACCACAACAAGTGACTGTTTGGTGCGGTATGTGGTCGGGTGGCATCATTGGCCCGTTTTTCTTTGAAAACGAGGAAGGAGCCGCCGTAACCGTTAAGGACAGGGACGGCAAATAAGAATTATGAGTTCAAAAAAATTGAACCACTAAAAAGCCTTTGCGGGGAGTGGGAAATGGACACATTTACCATTTTTTAACGGTAAACCCCGGAGACACAGTAAACTTTTATTTTCAATTTTAATAATAAAAATTTAAAAATCATTTTTATATTCATTTTTATACCCTTGCAGCGGGTATTATAATTTTGGTCAAAAGTGTGCAACGCAGTGAAGGAGACATCTCCGACCCTATAAAGTATATATATTCTTGGTCAGGATCACCTCCTGAGTTGATATAAGCATGTCCGTCTGTCCGTCTGTCCGTCTGTCCGTCTGTCTGTCCGTCTGTCTGTTTCTACGCAAACTAGTCTCTCAGTTTTAAAGCTATCGACTTGAAACTTTGCACACACCCTTCTTTCCTTTGCACGTAGTATATAAGTCGGAACGGCCGGGATCGGCCGACTATATCCTATAGCTGCCATATAACTGATTGATCGGAAATGGTATAACTTCGGTGTTTTTAGAGTTAGAGAATTTTGTACGAATGCTATTGTTGGCAACATAATATGACATACCAAATTTCATAAGGATCGGCCGACTATATCCTATAATAAAAATTGAATTATAATTTTCATTTTTAATTTTTAAAATAAAAATTGAACCACAATTCCTTTTCTTAATTTTTATAATAAAAAATGAAAATAAAAATTATTTTTAAATTTTTATTATAAAAATTAAAATTAAAAGTTTATTGTGTTTCCGGGGTTTAGCGTTAAAAAATTTTATATGTGTCCTTTTCTCACTCCCCGCAAAGGCATTTTAGTGGTTCAATTTTTTTGAACTCATAATTCTTATTTGCGGTCCCTGGTTAAGGGTGTTCGATATCGCTATTGGAAGACTTTTTCTGGAAGAGGAAGACAGACGACATACGGTTCCAACAGGACGGCGCTACGTGCCACACGGCCAACGTTACTTAATAGACGTTGATGCACTACGGTCAGTACACTCAAGTGGACCTTATGAAACCAGGCACGTGCCTGTTGGGGTTAGGTATTAGTAGTCGCGATGGAAAATATAGAAAAGAATACGAGGAAATAAATTACTGGCGCGCTGCCTGAATGTTTGCTTGCATGCGTACTAAGTGTGTTAGGATTAAAGTTTTTAGTTTAGGAAGACTATCTACATGTGAAATTATTGAGTACAAATCATTATAACTTGCACACAGCACTCTAAAGGGTTCATGCAGTTCAAATGAGGTTCTACAATGGCGCAAAACTAAGGGTTTATAGGACCTAGTGTTTCTACTCGGTACGTGGAAATTGAGCTGACCTAACAAGTCAGTACTTTCCACGTCGCCGTGAATAAGGTTATAAATAAAAGTAATGCCTAGCATAATTCTGCGATTGGCTGAGGAGGGTAAGTTAATTAGGAGAAGTCTACTATGATAGGAGGGTAATCTCTGTTCAGCATCCCAGTTTAAGCCGCGTAAAGCAAAAAGCAAAAAGTTCTTTTGAACCGATTCAATGCGTTTCGTGCCAAAGAATTCGTTTGGGACATTTATTTTAAAAGATGAAATGTCCCTAACGTAAGAAAATTTAAATTTTTCCACCTTCAACTTTAAATTTTCGGCTCTGACTTTGCCTCGTATAAAGGCAATAACATCTTCCGATGTTTGACCAGGGGAGAGCCGCGAAACAAATATCTGTTTCGTAGGTGGGATTGCAATAAGGGCATTTGGCAAGACAGACT
>VNJQ01005122.1:0-71749 GCA_008042515.1 Drosophila truncata | reverse complement strand
CGGGCCGGATGAATTAAAAACCTAAAAGTTAAAGCCATATTTATGGCTTCCTTTGAGCTCTGACTCTTCTATATAATTATGAAAATTGCAATCCTAAGCCATAACTTAAGTACAAATAATAACAATATTTATTAGAAGCTGCTTTAAATTAAATATAAAGAGTATCACAAATATTTATATATTTACAGACTTTCACTTGAATTAAAAACCTAAAAGTTAAAGCCATATTTATGGCTTCCTTTGAGCTCTGACTCTTCTATATAATTATGAAAATTGCAATCCTAAGCCATAACTTAAGTACAAATAATAACAATATTTATTAGAAGCTGCTTTAAATTAAATATAAAGAGTATCACAAATATTTATATATTTACAGACTTTCACTTGAATTAAAAACCTAAAAGTTAAAGCCATATTTATGGCTTCCTTTGAGCTCTGACTCTTCTATATAATTATGAAAATTGCAATCCTAAGCCATAACTTAAGTACAAATAATAACAATATTTATTAGAAGCTGCTTTAAATTAAATATAAAGAGTATCACAAATATTTATATATTTACAGACTTTCACTTGAATTAAAAACCTAAAAGTTAAAGCCATATTTATGGCTTCCTTTGAGCTCTGACTCTTCTATATAATTATAAAAATTACAATCATAAGCCATAACTGAGAGAGAAAGCCCAAATAAATGACCTCAAAAGGCGTAGACTGAAGATTTAAATATTTTGCGGTCAGGCCATGCGGAAAAAAGGAAAGTAAAATTAGAAATTCTCCTCAGAGCCGGACATTAGATATTCCATGGCATTTCCTAATATTCGATTGCCGGCAATCAAAAGGCAGGCAGGCAGGCTGGCTGGCAGCCTGCAGGAATCAAAAATTCGAAAATCAAAAACTCAATTGCTGGCGAGCGTGTGTGATGGCAATAAATCATTGAGTGGATTGTATTCCCACACGAAATGCCATTACATGATTGATTCGCATATGCAGGTTCCATATTCAGATGCAGATGCAGATGCGATGCTGATGCTGCTGCAGATACATTTACAGGATGCTGCTTGCCATGCTGCATCTGCATCTGCGTATCTGTATCCCTAGCCGTATCTGTATCTGTGTCACTTTGCTGGACGTGTTGGCCAAAGACTGAAATTTAATTGCACATTGTCCCGGTTCAAAAAATATTTTTGGCATATTTTTGCGGAGATTTGTGACAGCTGCAAAAGGTGGCAAAAGTTCGATGGCGTTGCTGCATAACCAATCCTTTGCCCGGTTGTGTGCTTAATTGCTCAAGTGACTGGGATATGGAATGAATGGATATTCAAATGGATGGATGGATGTACATACGTATATTCCTCTGCATTCCGATATACGTAAAAATTCGAAATTATTTCGCAGTTGCCGGGGGGGGGGGGGGGGGGAATATATAGTACTTGCTCGTCAAATGCGCAAAGTGCAAACAGCTGCCACCACTGGCAGGATTGGCAGGACGACTGCTGCTGCTGCTGCTCCGAATTCTGGCTTTTGGGTCAGGCAGAGAGGAAAGCAAAGGAAAGGAAAGGAATGGAAAGGAAGAGTTGCCAGGGACAACCACCAGTGGCCAGTGAGTGGGCCTGGGTCAACATTCGGGGGGCTTTTCAGTTTCGTTATGGAAATTGCTGGCGCGGGGGTAAAAATTCTCCCGCACGTTCATTCACTGACATTCTGACCAATCGCCATGGGATTGCTGGGATGCTGGGGATATATGAAAAATTTAAGACGGCTTAATCGATTTATTCTGCAACCGATTGCAAAACGCGCATTCGACGGGTGCGATGCGATGCGATGCGATGCGATTCCATCTCCATCTACAGCCACATCGATCATGATATGTGCTCATTTGCGCTTAGAGGGATTTTCGTCCTCGTCCTGGTCCTCCTGGTGTGCTGTGCCTTTCCCCCCCCCCCCTTCCGTACATCCGCTCCAGTGCCCTTTTTCGGGTTTATTGAATCAAGCTCGTATGACTGCGTATACTTTTTTGGTAACTGCACTGGGGAAAAAAAGGTTTAAACTGTTTTATAAAAAAAATTAATATGTAATTAATACTGAGACATTATAAAAAGAAGCATTATTATATATTTAAAGCTGTAGCAGACCACTTAGTATAAGTATGCTTTGGTCACACTAATTGAGAAAACAAAAAATGAAATTTAGTTAATCAATGGAAAGTCAGTAAAAGAGTTCTTATTAAAATAAATTAAATTCTTATTTTTTCGTATGTATGTGCTTGTGTTTGAGTTTGAAGGAAGAAAGAGAAGAATGCTCTCAGTTTTCGCCATTTTCCCCGTTTTCCCCTTTCTCTGTCGCTTTCCCTCTGTTTATCTTTCTTCCATCGATTTCCCTCGCTTTGCTTGTGAGTGTTTTGTGTTTAATTTTGTGAAATGTTTGCCTGGTTTTCGAACTCTCAACGTTTGCCTAATTTTACCGCCCATCCATCCATCCATCCCAGGAACCCCTAATTCCACTCGATGCCACACACACACAGCCCCTCTCCAATTTTCGAGTCGCAAAGTGTATTCACTTCTCTTATTTTTTTTTTTCGCTTAGAAGTTGATGAGATGTTTATTATGTATATTGTTGCTGGGGCTCTCGCTCTCTCTCTCTCTCTCTTTTGGAATTCCCCGGGAACCGGGACTCCAGCCTGGCCCCGTTTTATATGTAAATTTTCTATATCAAACAGGTGAGAGATACGGTCGCGGAACCCGGGGATTGCCAATGCCCGAGGCGGCGTGGGGTTACCATAAATTAGAATAAGTTATTTCCCCGCTCACAGATATCAATTGCAAGTGGACAACGGGGCCACAACAGGGGGAGAGAATAATAAACAACAATTTTAGAGGGAATATTGATGTCAGAGGCAGGCTTTTAATGCCAGAATTGGCTTTAATTGAAAAGGAAATAAATAAAATGTTTATTTTTTGTTTCTTATTGGTTTTTAGAAGTATAAAATAATACTTATATTTAAGTTTTAAAATTTAAGAAGAATATCGTTCAAACTTCTTTTATTATTTACTTTTTATGTTTTATATTTCATATTTCATTTAGTAAAATTATTAGTATTTTCCCCCTGTTCCGTTTCATATAGTTTCAACATTCCTAGGGATCTAGGGATGAAAGAAAATATTAATTCAGCCATTAAATATCGAGTCTTAGACTCAAATTTTGGTATATACATAAATCGATATTATAGTTTTGCAATAAATGTGAGATTAATCTATATAATGTTCTTATATGTGATATATCGAATACATAATTTTATTCAATTTGTATTTGGATTATTTTCAAAAATATTTAAATATTTTTAATCCTAAAATACCACATATTAAGATATTTCAAAATTCGATAATTCGTTTTCGATTTTTTCGATATGATATTGAGAGCGATATTTATCAATGTTATCGATATTTTCGATTTTGTATTTAGAGTGATATTTTATATGTTGATATATGGGATTTTTATTCACGAAATGTGTACTAATATACCCTTTCTGTGCTTTGCCTGTATTATTGGGTAATTTAAGATTCAAGCTCTGGGATTAGACTTTTAAGAAATAAATAAAATGTTTATTTTTTGGTTCTTATTGGTTTTTAGAAGGATGAAATAATATTTTTATTTAAGATTTGAAATGTAAGAAGAAACTCTATCAAAATTCTAATATTACTTGCTATTTACTTGTTATTCATTCAGTGAAATTATTACTATTTTCCCTGTTCCTGTTTCCTGTTCCGTTTCATACAGTTTCAACAATCCTCTAACATTTTTAATAATTTATGCAATTAAAACATTCAATGATCTAGTTAGCTGACACATTCAGATCCAAGCTAATCCTCTAAATTAGCCAGAAAAGGATCAGAGTGTCCAGTGTTTCGTTCGCATAATGTCCTGCCAGTTGAAATGGCTTTGCTGGAGTTGGTCCTGGCGGCAGTGTAAATTTAATTCTATTCCATATAAATTTCAGTGCACAAAGATCGAGGGGGAACCTCGAGAGCCAGAGCGCAACCTGAGCTGGGACCCAGCTTCTCGCCCTGCGGATGGATGATGATGATGATGATGAGGTGGCCGTCGCGGATGAAAATGGGATTTTCGGGAAGGAAGGAATGGAAGGATGGAAGATGCGACTGGGATTGGGTTGGGGAATGGGAAATGGGGAATGGCATGCTAGGACGACGCAAATTTATTTAACCTGCGGGCGCAGAGCGCATATTTGAATTTATTTGCATGAGGAGCGAGAGGGGGCTGGAGGGGGCGTGGCCGCTGTGGCACTGAAGTAATGCCAAAAAGTGCGCAAAGCAAAAAAACGCAAAAAAAAAACGCAAATTGTGACGACGACAACGATGACGATGGCGAGAAGGGAAAAAACTTTTGCACAAAGTTGTTGCAAGTTGTTTGTATGCGCCACTCTCTGCCACCCCCCACCCCCCGCTACCGCCCCCTGGGCACCACGCCCACACAATTTTCCCCGAAATGAGCCGCGCGCCGTTTGACACATGCAGCCCGCCACCTGGCGGCCGTCGCCATGAATTTGAATGTAGCGAGGCGCAGTCGAGGAGAGAGACAAGGACAGCAACACACACACATATACACAGATGTACAGAGCATAACGGATGAGGAGGAGGAGGAGAGGGAGAGATAATAAGAAGAAGAAGGGGAGACAGCGGAAGAGGAACACAAAACTGGCAACTGTAAACTTTGCCCTCGGCCAACGGGGCGGATGTGCGATGTGGCCGCGGCCCGTGCGTATACGTAATGTCATTTCGGTGTAGCATACTTTTGTGCGACATTTAAATTCATTATACCCCGCAGGAGGCAGACGCAGACTCGGTCGGGCAACCAACTCAACTCAAATGGCAACGCCAAGTCTTACGCAATTCCAGGTCCCAAAGGACCTGCTTCCTCCTTCTCCTTATTCTCCTTCTTAGATCAAAGTTAGCCCCATAGCCGGGGATCATCGAGGGATCAGCTGGGTCGAGGTCGTCCTTGCCATCTCATCAAAGCTAATGACAGCCCAGGAATGTCAGCCAAGAGCAGGAGGAGTTCTTTACGTATAATAAATATATAAAAAACTTTGCCTTTATTGGGTTAAATCCCAGCAAAAAAAAAAAAAGTTTTCTGCTCTGGTTTACTTTTGCATAATTTTTCCAAAATTTCATTTATAAAAATTCCAAATTGAAAAGTTTTGTGAAAATGCCCAAGGTAAATTAGCGTTTTGTATTATATTTTAATATAATGCAATTTCCATATGATGCTTTTTGAGATAATTCAAGTTAATTTTGTAGATTTCTTATCTAGCGTTACCTGTTTTTTTTCTTTTAAAACCCAGCTGCCCCGTTGGATGCTTAGCCTGAAGTTCACTTCAAACTTTTTTGCGCCCCGGCATCATTTTGCAAGGCATTTAAATTCATTTTAGCCAGAGTCCAAGTCCGAGAGCAAGAGTCTTGAGACAGACAAGAAAAATATGGCCAAATTGGCCGAGATCCACAGCTGGCTTACCTTTGGGATGGGTAAGAGGACGAAGTACGGTCCAGGCCTAATTAGCTCAACTGATTTTCTCTGTGTGGGTGTGTCTTCATTAGAATGCAACTGTTTGCCAGGCTCTTGACGGGTCTCAACGGCTACAAGACCGCCTCTCATCCTTGCAATCCTCGCAACATCCTGTGTGTGTCTGTGACCCATTTTTCTCAGCCAGCTGTCGGCTCATTAATGAGTTTTTGTTGCGAAACTTTTTGCTCTGGCTTTGCCTTTGATTTCTTCTCGGTCTTCTATGTCTCTCTGTCTCTCTATTTTTGCCTTCGTCTTGGCCTCTGTCTCGGTCCTCCTCAGTGTCTTCACAATTAGCTAAGCTCTGTCTTAGCAAAGTCGACAACATGACAACAAGCGCCCCGTTGGCCCTCTCGCTGATTACACGAGCTTCGGAGCTCCAGAACCGGGTCCCTCGACTTGTCGACGTGTTCGCGCATAAATCAGACCTGCGAAAGTCAGTAGCCAGTGCAGTTACCCAGTTTTCAGTTTTCACTTGCCAGGACCCAGTACCCAGTACCCATTCCCAGGTGCATCGTGAGAAGCTGCATAATGAATGCCTCCCACTCGGTGTGTTTCTGTGTGTGTGTCTCAGCCGTTGGCAAATATGACATCGTCCTCCTCCTGTGGATGTGTGGATTATGCCGGGATTGAGGTGCATTTTGATTGATTGAAGTGAAGTGGAGTTAAGTGGAGTCCCTCGAAGGGCTGAAGCTGAAGTTGAATCCAACTGACGCACAGATTGCTTATTAAGGGCTCATGAGGGCTGGCTGAATAATTGATGGGATCTCTGACTCTCTCTCTCTCTCTCTCTTAATTGACATTATTATCGCTTACAGGAATACACTTCAACGGGAACTGAGTGATTTCCCAAGGATAATAATCGAAAAAATCCCTTCAAAGCTTATGCCAAAGTTTATTTGTTTAGAGTTAAAACCAAAAAATGCACAAAGGTCGACAGCAAATGGTTGGGAAATTGTCAGCAACTCTCATTCCTTTCACAAAGTTATGAAATTTTCTCGAAAATGCCAACACACAGGATATATTTTGTGCCGGGCAACAAATGAGTTTTTCCATCTGTGAACTTTGCTTTTTAGAATTTTTATTTTTTGGTTTCCATTTACATCTCTCTCTCTCTCCTATATCTGTATCTGTTTCTTTGTTGCTGCTTTTGGTTTGCTGCTCTCTCCTCCGGTCTCAATGGTTTCCCATGGCCGTGATCTTTTTGCCAGAACCGAGTTTAGATTTTAGATGAATTTTTGCAAAAAGTTCTGCCACATTCTGCGTGGCCCTCTCGTCCCTGGGCCTGTTCCGCGTCTCGGCACAGGCAGAGTTGTCAACAAGCATTGACATTAATTAAAGCCCAGCGTTGCATGCGACAGGAGAGGAGCAAGGCCCCCATTTTCCCCCATTTTCCCCCATTTTCCCCTCTTTTCCTCACCATACATGTGCTCATGTGCTCATTTGCGAGTGTGCGTAAGTTGGGCGGCCCTGCGGCGGCTTCAGTTAACCATTAGACTTTAATTACTATGCTAAAATCCACGCTTGTCTGCCGCACCACAAAGCGCCAACAAACTGTAACAAAAAGAAAGCACTAAAACCAAGAAAAACAAGTAGTTTCATGGCCCTCATCATGTGTGCGTGTGTGTGTGTGTGTGCTTCTGCTCGTTGCCCTCGAAGTATGCTTTAAAATTGCATTTTGCATTTCGTTAGAGCTCTGTCCTCTGTCCCAGGCCTCGTCCTGCGAGTGTCAGGCATTCTTCAGGGGGCTGAGGAGGAGGGGCTCCTGCATGGCCATGTGGAATTTCAGCATCACAGTGCTTGCATTCCATTATCTTCTAACCCCTTAAAACTGGTTGTAGGAGATAGCAACAGAGGGAAAATGAGAGAGGGAAAGGCTATAATCGAGAACGAATTAAAAGTCATTGCATACTTTCTGGCGTCGCAAAATGCGAAATATTTGTGCCATTTTAAATGAAATTAAATGGTCATATTATTCCCATTATATTCTATATAATATATATTCAGATTCATCCAAAAATTATAACTTATTTTCGTTGATTTGTAACATTAGGTTGTGTGTTTTATTACCTATGTAGATCCTTTGCTGATCGTTCCTTTTTAAGCGATCACCTTGCATAATTTTGAAATTTTTAAATTAAAACACAAATTCAGGGAGTCACATTTTAGCATTAAATGCTAATAATATTTATAAATTTAAATAATATTTAAAATCCAATTTATACAAAATTTATTAGCAGTTTCTTTCTCAATATTTAGTTAAATGGGACAATTATTTGAAATTAGCTGGGAATAATATTCCTATTCTATTCTATAAAATAAATCTAGCAATTCTTCGAAAGATTTTAATTATTTTCGTTGATTTATCACATTTAGATTAGTTTTTTTTTTCAATTTTCGTGTTTAAGGCAATTATTTGTTTTTGGCTTCATTTTGAAACGATGGAATTGGAACAGAATACTGGAAAGCATATAATCTTACAGAAACTAAGACATTAAATATTCAAAATTTAAGCTTTCAAAAGTTGGCTTACTTTTAATAATTACTAATTAACTAATATCTTTATTTCTCTTTTAATTTTTATTTTGTCTGTCATTTTGAAACGATGAAATTGGAACAGAACTCTTAAGAGAATATAATCTTATAGAAACTAAGACATTAAATATTCAAAATTTAAGCTATCAAAAGTTTGTTTCTTTTCAATAATTACTACATAACTGATATCTTTCTTACTCTTTCACTTTTCTTCTATAATTTTGAAATACAGAAATACAGAAATACTGAGAAGCATATATTCCTTAAGAAACCTTAACCTCTCCAATTTCTTCTTATTTTTAATAATTACTTATTTAATTTTATTTGATCAATCGCTTTGTCTTAGCGTTCCTTTTTGGACGATCAGCTTGCAATATTTTGAAACAATGAAATGGGAATAGAAATATAAAAAAACACATTAAAGCATTAAATACATGCTAATAAAACAGCACAAACCTATTTGAAATAACAAAAAACAAAATATATCGAGCTGCTATAGCTCTTAAACATAAGTTATCTCTTAGTTTATAACTTTTAGATAAATTTTAGATAAATAAATTAAAATGCTGATCAAAATTGGTTAATAGACATTCGATAAATGCTACATTCACACCTTCATTTCTACTAATTGAACTTATTTTCATTCTTATTATATCTTTTAAAAACTTACTTAACTAAGCAAAGTATTAGGACTCTACCTTGAGTTTGCTAAAATCTCCAACGAAAAGGTTTACTCCCGCTCCTTCTAAAACTCCCAGACATGTGGCACACTCTCTGCCACCAGACCTTAACCCCTTATCTCTTGATTATCATAATTAAATAATTTAGCTACAAGTGTTGCACTTTTCTCCATCCTTCGCCCTTTGCTTAATGCCAAGTGCTGCTTGCAACAGCAACAGCAGCAGCAGCAGCAGCAGCAGCAACGTTACGAATGCATTGTTCGTGTTAGTTGCCAGTTGTTGTTGCTTCCTGTTCTTTGTTGCGGCAGTTCTTAAATGTAAATTACGCGCTTTGTTGACTTTGCCCCTGCAACAGCAACACAGCACACACTACACTACACTACACTACACTAGACTACACTAGACTACCCAGCACTGCACTACATACTAAGGGAAGCCATTACCCCGCACGGGTTCTTGGGCGTCTCCTTCGGCCTGCTTCTCCTTCTTGGTGCTGTGTGTAATTGTGGCCAGAGGAGAGCTCTCTCCCACTCTCTTTCTACCATTTCTTTGGGCCTCTGTGCGTGTTTCTGTGTGCTTGCCAGATTGCTGTCAAAATGTTGCTGGCCCCCTTTTTTGGACGAAACCCGCCCCCCCCCCCTGGTGATTGTCAGTTTTCGGACAACGTCTCTGTTTGTGCCGGCAAGTGAAATTTTGTTTGACGTTGCTCGATTATGCATGGGGGAAGTAGTGTGGCCCTTGTGCGCCTTGGTGTACGACGACCTTGCCTATGGTTAGTTTATGCGATTGATTTTTGGTTGGGTTGTTCTTGGCCTGCCACGTGCCAGAGAGTGAGTGAGTGTGAGTGTGTGTGTACACGCTGCGTATACGTAATATCCGTTTGGGGAATAGTTATGTAAATCTCGGGGCAGAGATTCCATATCGCCATATCCGGTGAGGATGGAAAATATCCAAGTTCTCTATTCTCTCATTTCCTTAATTACGGAATTAAATGCATTTTGAAATCAATTAGGAAAGTCGTACTGTCTTTTCTTCGTTCTTGCTTTTCCCCATTAATGCATTTCCCTTTGCTGTCTCTTTGCTTTCCTCTTTGTTTATTTGTCACTGTATTTCTTTATGTATATTTCTTCCTCCTCTTCTCATTACTCTTTAACTTTTATTCATATATTTTCCCCTCCTTTTTTTTTCATTAAGCAATTGAATTACTTACATTTTGAAAGTAATTACAAAATTCCCGTCTGCTGAGAAAGTGTAGTCCCTACTTTCTCATTTACTCTCTGTATCCTTTTTTGCCGCTCTCTCTTTGCTTTTTTGGCATTCTCTCCTATTTCCTTGTTATCTGTCCGTGTGCTTGTAATTTTCCCCGGGGAAAACTCACCTTAAGTTGGGCTCCGGTGCGTGTAACCTCCTGACACATTGGCCTTCTCTGTTCGCCTCTCTGTTCCTGTGACCTCAGCATCTCAGCTATTTGTTTGCCGTTATCATTTGATATGCCTGCAGTCCCTAGGAGCTAGAGCTGGTACGAGGAAGGATGGAGGAGCAGGAGCCAGAACGAGGAAGGAAGGAGGGAGGAGGAACCTATTGCCTAGTTTCCGGCACGTTTGCCCCCCTCCCGACAATTTTCCCATTTCGGTGCGCTCGCTCTCCTGCTTTTTAATTTGTTTTAATGAACTTTGAAGCAACGTATATTCCGGGGAACCCAGGCGGGGCTCGGTTGCAATATGCTTGCTCACTTGTATAATTACAGGCGCCATTGCATGTGCATCTCCAAGCAGCCACTGGAAAGGCTCCCCTGGCCCAGCCGCCGCCGCTGCCGCTGCCGCCTCTTGTTTCTGGGCCTGAGCTTGAAGTGCGTGGCTTTCATTAATTTTAATGAGTTTTAAAAGTTGTTGCCATTTCTTCCTCGTTTTTTTTTTCGCAGGGTTTTTGCCGCAAACGAGTTTTTTTCTTTTTTTTGTGAACGTTGATTTTCTTTTATTTGGTTTTATTTCGTTTTATTTATTTGATTCTTTTGCCGCTCTTTTTTTTCGCATAGTTTCTTTGCGTGTGTCATTTGTTCGCTGACAATGCCAGAGACTTTTATCTATTGAATGCAGTTACAAATAAACACTCAGACACAGATACAAACCGACAATGACATTTATTTCTATTTGCAGCTAAAAAAAAAGGGGCAAAAGGCAAAAGAGTCTGTTGTGGACATTGCGTATACGCAACGTTGTCATTGCCGCCGCCTGCTGTGTGTATAGTTTACGCTTAAATAACTCACAGCTGTGCATAATTCAGACTGAAGCTTAGCAGAAAACCAAAGGAGGAGGATGCAGGATGCAGCTAGGACTCCATTAAGCAAGCTGGTCCATAGATATCACTTAAAAAAAAAAAACAGAAAAAAAGAGGAAACAGAGACAGAGAGAGAGAGTGGGAGTGCAAGTGGAGGATTTATCGGGGTTAAGTGGGAGTCGCTGCAAATGGAAACAGCCAAGATTTGGGCAATTACAGGGCAAGCTTCTAGCTGCAGCTCGAGGGCTTCCATTGAACTCCGAATGAACTCCTTTATTCCAGAATCTCTGTCCAAGATCGCAACGCTTTCAACCGCAGGGGGCAGACAGCTTAAATTAAGGCATAACCAAAAGGAAAATAAGATTATGCTATTCTCTTTTTTTTTTTCGACCAACATTAACAACCGAAAATGGAAATCAAACCAGAAAGCCAAACATTTGCCAAGCTGTCGTGTTACTAAGTGCGTTAAAGGAGCTTCTTCCATAATGGAAGCGTAGCGTCGTTTTTATGATTTTTGCATTCGTCAACGCGAGTTTTCTATGTCTCCTGCCTGCTTTCCGCCTTTTCCCTCTTTTCCGCTCTTCAGCCTTTCCACTCGCCTGCCCTTTGCTTGTTTGCCTCGTTTTCGTAGGCTCTCCCTCTCCCTCTCCCTCTCTCTTGCTGTGTGGCTGGGGCGGGTCCTTTGTCCTTTTGTCCAACTGCTTGTGGCGTTTTCGCAATTTGATTTATGTGTGCTGGCCCCAAAACATTCATTAAGATATAATCATAACGCATAGAAGGCAGCAGGGTGACGTACGGCTGTGTGTGTATCTAAATAAAATATATACAAATACAAATACAAATATAAATATAAATATAAATATACATATTCGTATATGTATCTCTATTCTATAAATCATAGAATGTCCTTGCTGCTGCTGCTGCTGCTGCTGCTGTTGCTGTTTTTGCGGCTTCATCAGTTGCGCAAACATCTTTGCAAATTTGTAGACACATTTTTCGGTCATAAGATTCCATTAGATTCACATGATGATGGCCAGGAGCTAAATATAATGAGGTTGAAAGCCACCATCTGTTCTTCTTCTATAGCAAATCAGGCTAATGGCATAGATCATTCAGATATTATATGGCCATAAAGTATTTAATATATGGCAAAGTACTTTTTGTTATGAAGCCTTGCTAAATTTAATAAAAGATAAGCTGAAAGATCTAAAGATCTAAGGTGAAATTCTAAAGAAAACCATAAAAATATTTCAAATTAAATACAGTTTTCCTTTGAAACAATCAAATTTTGATGCCTTTTTCATAGAAAACTGCATAGAAAATTCTAAAAACCTTAAAAATATTTCAAATTAAATTCCGGTTTCCTTGGAAACAATAAATTTGATGCCTTTTTCATAGAAAATTTCATAGAAAATTCTAAAAACCATAAAAATATTTCAAATTAAATACAGTTTTCCTTTGAAACAATAAATTTGATGCATTTTTCATAGAAAATTTAATAGAAAATAGAAAGCTGAAAGATCTAAAGATCTAAGGTGAAATTCTAAAGAAAACCATACAAATATTTAAAATTAAATACAGTTTTCCTTTGAAACAATAAAATTTGATGCCTTTTTCATAGAAAATTTCATAGAAAATTCTAAAAACCATAAAAATATTTCAAATTAAATACAGTTTTCCTTTGAAACAATAAAATTTGATGCCTTTTTCATAGAAAATTCTAAAAACCATAAAAATATTTCAAATTAAATACAGTTTTCCTTTAAAACAATAAATTTGATGCCTTTTTCATAGAAAACTGCATGGAAAATTCTAAAAATCATAAAAATATTTCAAATTAAATACAGTTTTCCTTTGAAACAATCAAATTTTGATGCCTTTTTCATAGAAAATTGTAATTGCTTAAGTTAATGGAGGGAAAACCTTTTGGTTTGCTTTGGCAATAACAATTACAAAATGCAAACAAGGTAATTAGGCAGCCTGCAAACACATAAACAGAGATATATTTATATATATAAGAGACTTGACTTTATTTCATAAAATTCAACTTCACAGTTTTAGTTCATCAAACTTCAACTCCGGACTGTTGTTTATTATTTTTGTTGGTCATTTTTTAATTTTAATTTCCTGTCCTCAGCTATGCTTTCCCCTGGAAAGCTGACAAATGCAAAATAATTACAAAATACTCTGTGTGTGGAGTTTGTTGTGCGTGTCAGAGTCTGAAAAGCAAAAACTTTATCAAAAACTAGACAAAAACTAAATGCAATGTGTGTGTGTTACAGTTATTTAGCATTTTTGAAAACCAGAAATTTGGCAGCTTTCAATTTTGTATTTGAATTTGATTTTCCCCTCTTGTTTTGATGTGAATCCTTGGGCAATATTCAGCTTTTAGCAGCAGTTCCCCACATAATTCCATCTTGATTTGGCATGACATTTAACTTTGGAATGTATAGATATTTATAGTAATATAGTATCAAAACCTTTTCTCCCTTTTTAAACTAATCGAAATGCATTTCCCTTTGTTTTCTTTACAGGTGAGTTGGCCATTTATTTTGTGGGTGAGATAGCGTATGCTAAGGGATATGGTAAGGAATCTGTTATCTATATTCCAGCTTCTTTTTGGGGGAATGTTTTCCTGTGTTTTCCATTTTAGCTGCCATGAAGGGAGGGAGGAGAAGGAATACTAGGAATTTATGTACTCCACTCTGTCCGCAGAAGCTAAGCCAATATTATTTCTGCCTTCTATCTATCCTTTTTTTTGCCTTGTTCTCCTGCTCCTTCTCAGTCTTGTCCTTGTATTCCTCCTCCTGCACTTTGTCTTTGCCATTTACTCGATTTTTCGGTCAGTGGCAATTGGCCGACGCCAACGTCCGGACGGAACATTTCTCGTATAATTTTCCGGCTGTTTTCACGTTGCAGGAAACTCGTGAATTGGCGAAGAGGAGAGGGAGGAGGGAAAAAAGGAGGGGCTCCCCATGAAAATGAATGTCGTATTTATTTTCATTGCCCCTCTCAACCCCCCCCCCCCCCCCCCCCCATTTGTTGCCTTCCCCTTTGCTTTTGTCATTTGGGTGGCGCGCTTTTCTGTGCTAATTTCTGCTCCAGTTACGCGGCGGCGGCGGCGGGAAAATGAGGGGAAAATGGATGAAAACGCAGTGGGTTGTGGCAGGCAGCTTATTAAATATAATTCACATGGCACCACCGCCAAAAAGTCGTCAAACAACAATGGCCGAAAGAGAAACCGCAACGAGTTAATTAAGTGGCTTAAACAATCGAAACTTAGTGAGGGGAGTTGCAAAGGATGATAATGATGGAGGGGAAACGGACTTAGGAAAGCCGGAAAATGAGTAGGGAAATGCGCGGGAAGATGATGTACAAGTGTTGGAGTTGTATTTTTTTTCCCCGCCACCACAATCCTTCATCTGCAATGGCGCAGGACAGCAAGGAAGCTGGGAGCAATGCCTGTCTGTCTGTCGATCTGTCGGTCCTGTCTGTTCCGACCAAATACTGCATTTGCACAATTGCGAATCGAGGAAATCGCATCGCTGTTCTGGTTTTCCTCTGCAATTCTTACACTGTCACAAAATTGTTGAAAAATTATTTTTCTTTTGATTTTTTCAAGGGATACTAGGAGTTCAGGAATCCATTAATTGGACTATAAAGTTGGTTTATAAAAACTTTTAATGTGCTTAAAAACACACAAGTCTTGACTATAAATTAAAAAAAATGCTATAAAAACAATAAGCTTTACTTATAGTAAAAGCGACTTTAAAAAATATGATGAAATATATTTATTTTTTGTAATATTAAAAGGCTTCCTAACCGAAGAAGTAAAAGATTTATTTCAAGAATTCAAAAAATAAGAATTCCATAGCCTAAACATTATAATAGTTTTTGAAATCTACAGGATCATATCCTCTGCCAAGGCTGAAGAGAAACAAGTAAGGAAACTTGCTTTGACACGCTGAAATTTGTATATATTTGAGATTTTTAATTTAAATCGATCAAAAATAATTTAAAAATGCTTCATTTTGAATGTTAAAAACTTTGTTAGAATACTTTTTAATGATTTATTCATTACAAAATATAAAAACTTAAAAATTTTGTTGAAATTTTAATAAATTTAAGTATTTAATCCCTTATAAAATCAATACAAAATATGTTAATTTTATTTGGTTCCACACATGGATTTTTCTTTAACTAAGTTTTAAAATTTTGACTAAAATTTGAATACCGTAAAAATATAAAAATTAAATATGCATTAGGGAAAATGTTAAATGGTAGAATATTAATATTCCTAAGATTTATGAAAACAAAATTATCATATTATATAAAATTATCATATTTTCACTATAATGAATATAGAAAATCTGATTTATTTCTATTTCGATTTACACAAAAACTATAAAATTTTCTACAAGACAACCCAGTGTTTATTAAATAAGTTTACAATCATTATCCTATTAAATGACATTATTATATATTAATTAAAGGCAATTATAAATTAAGGAATAAATTTAAATGCAGACAGTCCGGACGATGCCCAGATAGCAATCTTAAATTATATATTTCCGCCTCCGATTGTATAAATATTTGCGGCTTAACTGAGATTTAATGGAAAATCATAACGGAAGATATGTATTTTTTTTCGCTATTAATCCCGCAATGCAATCCATATTTCTGGCCTTAAAATGCCCGCTTTCGCCCTCTTCACTCCTGACATGATTTATTCCTGCAGGATATAAATATATACACACGTATATATGTCTGTCTGTACAGCTTTCCTTTTTTTCTTTTTTTGTTGTGCTTGCAGCACGTTTTTTCCTCTCAGTGGTGCCGTTTCCAGTGCATGATGCGGCAAAAGGGGCGGCAAATGGGGGCGTGGCAAGCGCAGTCATTGCGGCTAAAGCGGTTTCTGCGGTCTCCGGCAGCACCAGCAGCCACAACAGCAACAGCAACAGCAGCAGCACCAACAACAGCACCAGCAACAGCAGCAGCAGCAGAAGCTTCCTCTTGCCGCAAACTGCTTTCGGTCGTCGCCTTTGGCGTCGCCTGACGCTGCATTGATAAACCCCCATTGGCCATTGGCGGGTTAAGGCTTCTCCTGCTGCTGTTGTCGCGATATGGGTTAAGGGGGGAGAGACTGAAACAAAAACAAAAACCCAAACGAAAGGGCGCCCAGCTACCGATGGTGAATTTAACAAGATTTCCACAGTTTCGTTGAGGGGACAACGAATTTGATTACATTTATCTGTGGGAATGCAGGATGTGGCAAAGGAGTTTTCAGTTTTACCCTGAAAAACGATATTTTTACCTTAACTATAAGGATCGGGTTTTTGCTAGCTCGCTCGTTAGCTGACAATTCTTTTAAAAAAAAAGTGTCAAACTGGATGTGACTTCAATTGAAAACCAATATTTTGTGAGCTCGGTTTTATGACTTGTTAGTTTTTAATTAATACTTTTTGAAGGAGAGAAGAGTCTGAGGTTTATTTGTTGGTATTACAATTATAATATTTCAATTCTTCAACATTTTCATCTATTAAATTCTCTTTCTTCCCTCTCGCCAGTTGGATTATTTTCCTAATGTGGCTTTATTAATTCCTACTTCCCTCTTTTTAGTATCCCTCTTTCCTCTTTCACCTAGAAAAAGAGTTTCTTCTGATACTCTTCAACATTTCCATCTTAAAATCTCTTTCTTCCTTCTCACCAATCGAATTCTTCTGCTAATGTGGCATCTGCTTTTTTTCCTGTCATGTGTTAATCCTTTCTTCTTCGATTTCTTTTTTCCCTATAAGAAGACTCTTTTCTGAAGATTATTTCTTCCTCTTAATTGTAATTCTTCAACACATTCATCTTCAATTTACTTTCTTCCCTCTCACCAGTTGAATTCTTCTCCTAATGTGGCTTCTGCTTTTTTTCCCGTCATGTGTTAATCCTTTCTTCTTCGATTCCTTTTTCCCTATAAGAAGACTCTTTTCTGAAGATTATTTCTTCCGCTTAATTGTAATTCTTCAACACATTCATCTTCAATTCACTTTCTTCCCTCTCACCAGTTGAATTCTTCTCCTAATGTGACCATTTCGTTAAGTATCCCTTTGTTCTTCGGTCTTCGTTTCCTTTTTCGACTTTTCCGCCTCCGCCTTTTAGGCACTTTTTCGTCTTGGAATGGCTTTTCTTTCCCCTCCTCTTCCTCTTTTCCCCCTTCAGCTGCCAGCTGTGTTGGATCCCACATTAGGATGTGTGTGTGTGTTTCCTTTGGCTTTCCTGCCACTCAGCTCCGCCTCAGCCGCTTCCTGCTTCTACTTATTTTTTATGTGCGTCCTTGTTGCTGTTGTTGTTTCATTAGATCATTTGAAATTCTATGCCAAGCAGTTGTTCCCTGTTTTTGCTTATTTGCATACATGCACAGGGGCCAGCATAGCTAAGCAGTTGGCAATGCATGTGTGGTGATGGTGTTGGCTTGTGGGTGGGTGTATCCGTATTTAGACACTTGAAGAAATGTAATGAAGGTTCTAGATATTGTTTTGATATTGGATATTGGATATTTATATCATTATCAAGCTATATCTATGGGGAATTATGTCTGCTGATCGCAAAAGCTCAATATCAAAGAGAACACACTCCTTTTCCTGCCTCAGAAATTCCTTTCTTATTCCAACTAGCCAGTGTGACCATCTTTTTTCGCTCTCTGTAGGCATTTGTCGTGCCTGTACGTCTACACGTGTGTGGCACGTTGTATCTGTGAGCTGCAGCACGGGAAGCCCGAGTGTGGCATGTGGAAATTGAAACAATTCTTGAACAATGCAGCAAACTTTTCTGTTGTTGTTGCTGTTGCTGCTGCTGCTGTTGTTGCTGCTGCTGTTGCTCCTGCCACTGAGCCGTAAGTTATTAAGGCTCCAAAATGACTGCCCCGAAAAGTAGGCAATGCAAAATGCAGAAGCCCCGAATGTGGCTAATGTGGCACACGACGGCCCGAAACTAAATCCAAGGGCCTCTCCCACACACTCGCTCTCACACAAAGTCCTTAGCCGGGCAATGCAACTCGAGCTGAAAGCCTTTAAGGTCGCCAGGAAGAGAGGATTGAGGATATAGGTTGAGGGCTGCCACCACCCTGGTTTATGATGCGGCCCGAACGGCACGTTTAAGCAATTGCAAAAACTTTTTATGGAGTTTCTCCCTATTTCATAGCCCCAATATGACTACAAAGTCCCAGTCCCCAGTCCCCAGTCGCTGTCGAAGGATACTTCGTACCTATGCCTGTTCGTGTTGGGTCAGTTTTTTGGCAGAGAATCAAAAGTAAATACTAAAGGAACTTTATGCCTGCATTGTCGTTTATTCTGAAAATAAAATGAAAATTAAATCATTACAATGTTTGCAGGGATTAAAACGAACCTTTGAGGGTATTCTCCTGAGAAAGTAGACAATATTGTAAAGGATTAAACCAAAAAAGTTGCATTTATTTTAAAGAATTATTGAAAAGAAAGGATAATAAATGTATGCTTATGTTTGTGGTTCTTAAAAAATAAAGAAGTATGAGTTCCAAGGTGGCTTAAAGTTTGTAAACAAAATTTGTTAAGTACTAAATTCAGTTTAAAATTTTGTAGACTTTTTAGCATCTTTTTCTAGGGTTTAAAAATAACCCTAGAAATTTTTGTGACGCTGCCAAATAATACAAAAGATATTTTTTACTAATAATGTATTAATATTTACCTTTAATACAATAACTATGAGCAAAACTATCAATAAATGACACAATCTGTAATTTTAATCAGTGTTTTGCTCTTTGCACAGAGAAATAATTACAAAATATTCCTGTAACCTAAACAATTTCAATAGAAATAAACATAAATTCTTTTCTAGTAACCCAAAACAATCACTCCATCTCATAATCCTTTCAATTTATAATTAAATCTAATGAAATGATTATATTATTTATATATTAATTTAGCAATCATCGTTATCACATCAACTCTGCCTCGAGCTTCCCCGTCGATTCCGAACTGTGTTTAATCTTATTAGTAATTAATTGACCGCTTAGATTGGCATTACAATCGAAAGTCGGCATTTAATTGTTATAATTTTTCGTTCAATTCCATAAATTATAAATCATTAAGAGCCCAAAAGAGACCCTCCGCCGTCCGACCGACTGCTGCCGCACTGGCCAATTATCGCTGGCAATTATTTCAGTTTCGCTTTTGCCATTAATTATTTCATTTTTGTGGCTTTCGTCTAATGAAATTGCAATAATAACAATTGCCACAGTTTGCGAGCCATTGCAATGACCTCACAACTGTTATCGCTCCGGATGGCGCGGGCGCTGGGGTCCTTGGTATTAATCTTTATGGCTACACCGCGACAGGAGCGGTAGTGGGAGCTGGAGCGGTTGGTTACGAGTCGTAAAAAGCAACTAACGACGGTCCGAGTCCGAGCCAGAGCCGTAAACTTTGCTCCCTCCCATTCCCGTTCATATTTTGTGGCCCCGCTGTTATTGTTGGGACGACACCCTGTAGGGCCCCCAGAAATTATGGCAGGAATATTATTTATTATACTTATTATTTTAGTGTATTTATTTATTATTGGCTAGTTTTTATTTATAAAAATTCTTAGAGATTTAAAACCAATTTTATAACATGCCAGAAAGCATGCTGGAATATTTTGTAGCCTAATTTTTATATTTATAATTATGAATTGGAATGTTTTTATGACTAGAAATAGTAAGAGATAAAAACATTTAAAAAGAGGCCAAAAGGAATGCAAAAACATTATTTTTCTTAAAATAATTATAAAATAACTAAATTAAACATCTTTTATTTAATCAAAAAGCGTTAGTGAAGTTAATAGAATTATAAAGATGATAAATATGATATGTCAAATATAATATGAAAGGAAATTCTTGTAATATTTCTTTGTCATACCTTTTATAATAATTATTATTTATGTAACTATGCGAAAGCCATTTGGCACACATGGCAAGGCAATAATATTATAAAAAATTCCCTTATTTACAAATAAAAAATATATAAACTATAAAAAAAAGACGATAATAAAATCATAATATTTGCTAAAATTCGTTCAATCTTTTATAAAATACTTTTGGCTATATTTTCGAACTATTCCAATTAGTAAACAATTTTTAACTATTTATTAATAATTCCCTAAATAAATTAAAAAGAAATTAACCTTATTTTTACAAAAGCAAATATTAAATATATAATTTACAGCAAACTTTTGAAAAGAAATATAATTTATAGAAGGATCAAGGTCTACATTTTCTATAAGAAGTAAGATTTGATGAGTTCTCTTCCTGTGACATTAATTTTTTTTTGGGGCCAGGGTATTTGCTTTTCGACCCTTCGTGTTGCCTTTAAGCCATTTGCCTTCGAGCCAAGCGAAACAACAAGAAGACAAATAAAAAATTTTGCGCTTTGCTGCTCGCTTTGCGTTTGGCATCTGTCAAAATGGCAGCCAACTTGGTGGGAGGATGGCCTGGCTCCTGGCTCCTTGCTCCTGGCTCCTGGGGTGTCACCGGAATGGGTGGCGCGCTGTCACGCAAACGTTTGAGCAGCAAATGACGATGTCGTTTGCCTTTCTCGCTGGATTCAGACTCGCCTCTCGTCTCGCGTCTCGCGCCTCGTTGCCTGCTCTGTTGTCTGTTTATAAACGAGTTTTGCATTAAAATTTACAACAGCAGCAACAATGGGGCACAACGCACAACACTAAATGGAGACATCAACGTGGTCGTGGGGGACAGGTGAATGTACCCGTCCGTTGCTTCTTCTTGGCAATGACAGTTCCCGTTCTCGTTCTCGTTCTGGTTCTCGTTCTCCCTCTGCATTTGAGCCATTCCTTCCACTTCTGTGCGCTGATTTGTCAGGGCATAAAAAAGAAATATAAATGTTATGACTTAATAGCGCGGGTGTGGGTAGCTCCAAGGAATCATCAGCATCTTTCTGGGTACCCAGTTTCCCAGTTTTCCAGCTTCCCCAGTTTCCCAGTTACCTAGCTTCCCAGTTACCCAGCTTCCCAGCTTCCCAACTTCCCAGTTACCCAGCTTCCTGGCAAGCCAAGTGGCCAAATCAACAGATTGCCAGCCTCGCAAACACACAAGCTGGCACGTGACGTGTGTATAGATGAGATGAGATGAGATGCCAGGATGCCAACTGAAAGATGACGAGGCCGACACCTGAAAAGAACACCTGAGAATCACTCTCATCAATCGAAAATAAGTTACATTGAAGTCTACCCAGGAGACTAGTGCATTAATGATAGGAAAACACACCTGCAGCTCTACGAATATTGAAGGCAGCAAGTTATAGCAGAAGCTCCTTCGATTGTTTGTCAATTAATCGGTTTTAATCGATCTTTCAAGGACAACTACAACTGTTTTATTGTTTCGCTATCGGCACTCAAACAGGCCAGCGAAAAACCATCCAAGATTCAAGCTGCTGAAGTGGCAAAGTTGGCACTGAAAAATGCAAAAAGAAATCAAAGTGATTTCTTGGCCTGGCTTAATTCACTGCCCTGCTGCTGGCTGGCTGGCTGGCTGCAGTTGTTCCAAAGAACTTTTGCTGCGAACAATTGGCCGCTGGAAATCGACTTTGCTGAACCCAGGGCCATGCATCATCGCCGCCGCCCCCATTTTAGCATCTCTGCTCTGCTCTGGTCTGACCTTCCGCCGGGCATTTGGCTTTGGCTTTGGTCTCTCTCTCTCTCTCTGTTTTTTGGCTTCCCTGGTCTCTGGTTCTAGGCTTTGGTCTCCGGTCTCCGGTCCCTGGTCTCTGGTCTCTGGTGTTTGGTTTATGGCAGCTACGGACTGCGGCAGTTTGCCATTTGCCAGCAGCCCCTCTCAAACACACACACACAAACACACAGCTGTGTGTGTCATGTCCAGGGCCATAAATCATTTATTTGAAAATTGCTATTGTATTGCGGTTTAATAGCATGTGATCATCATCATCAGTAGCAGCAGCAGCAGCAGCAGCAGCAGTAGCAGCAGCAGCCACACACGCACTCTCACCTCCTACCTTTTCTGGAAGAGAAATGTTCGGTTCGTCACACACTTCATGGCATATTCATAGCCAACTGTCTCGCCTCGCCGCTTGCATCGTTACATTTAATATCCCAAATCGCAGGGCAAGGGATGGTTAGAGAGACCCTCCAACTCCAGCTCCAACTCCACCTCCACTTGGTCCACAAGCCCCAATATGCCCATTAATTATAATGCCGCACTGCGAGCGAGGCCCGACTTCCGTTTCCATAAGCACACACACATACACACACACACTATACACACACACACACACACACACACTGTAGGGACCCTGGGCAACATATGCCTTTGTCGCCTTTTTGCGGCAGTGTCGTCGTGTTGTGGCTGTGATTTTGCTGCTGGGGTAACGAGGTCATTTGGCAATATACCAACACAAACAAAAATTATGTTATTGGTCAATGTATTTATGAGTACGCCAGGCTGCCTCGACTGCCTGAGCTGCCTGGACTGCCTGGGTTGCCTGGTCAGGACTCCCTACACCTCTATAGGTGGGCTGCCCCTACTTCGCTCCTCGAAAATTGCACGAAAATTGGAAATTTATTGCCACGCGCACACACAACCTCCTCACACACACACACACACACAGAGATAGTGAGTGAAAGAGGAGACCGACATGCGCTAATGACGTTGTACTGTGGTTTGTCGCCTCCTCTACTTTCCTCTCCCTTGCCTGCCTGCCTGCCCTCAACGAATTTTCGATTGGATTCCTTCCCTGCCAATAGTCCGGCACAAATTCTTTATGGAACCAACGAATTCCGATTCAGATTCAGATTTCATTGCGAATTATTCCGGCTTTATGGGCCGATAAGCAGAAAGTTTGGTAATCGAAAGTGAACGAAATTATCGTAATAATTTCGATTAATATTTCTGTTCAGTTTTGTCTGTTTATTCGATTGGGATTTCGATTTAGCATAAGCTATGTGGCTTTTCTAGAAGGTTACTTCTTAGGTTTTGCTTTATATTTGTTTTTAAAATTAAGCATATTATCGAATTGTTATCGATTAGTTTGTTTGATTGTTTCAATAGCATTTGTAATACAGCACGAAGATTTCAATTTAAAAATTAAATAAACCACCGCAACATAAAGCATTTTAACAATTACGCCAGCATGGTATTATTTTATACTAACATAAAAATCATAGCCTACTTTTAGGCTCTCTTTTTTAACAGATTTAAAATCTCTGTTTAACATTTTTATATTTTTTTAATAGAGTTTAATGTGAGGAATGCTTAATATTTAAAGTAGCTTAATTCCAAGCCTGATATTTGGATATTCTTTCATTAAATTTCAATCGGCATACGTGTCGTATGAGTAATTTCCTTTACAACTCAAATGAAACTCCATTATCAAAGTGCTCAAAGTTGCTCATGTTCACCTTAGTTCACTGTGGCACTAGAAGTATAAAATTTGCAGTAAACGACAGCTGCTTCAACAACTGAAGCCAAGTTCCAATCAGTTGGTTACCATAGTTGTCCCGAGGACCTTTAAGCTCCTCTGCCAGCCTCCTCGGCGGCTCTCGGGCTGAGTTCAGTGGCAATTAGTGAGCTTCAGAGCCGTGGAACTGTAGAGGAGCTCTGCCTATCTGCTTTTCCCAGCTAGCATTTGGCAGCTGCATCATTCAGATGCGCGTCGCATCGCATCGCAACGGAATGGAACGCGACGCGACGCAACGCAACGCAACGCATTAGCAGGCCACACGAGGCAGCCAAGTGACAACTGACAATTGACAGCTGGCAGCTCTGATGAGAGCGCGGCTCGGGCTATCTATGGAGGCCCCACAGGGAGGGAGGGGGGAGAACAATCGGAGTAGAGTGCAGCAGTGGCAGCAGTGGTGGCTGCCTTAAGGCGCTTAGTTCCAGGGTTCCAACCCTCTCGCCTCTTTTTGTGCCGAGGCAATCTTTTCGGAACATGACTGGTTGGTTGGCCAGCTCAAAGCCGCCACAACCACAGTTTGGCCATTCATTATCATATTGTGTTGCCCCCTGAAAAGGCATCAAATTCAGCGCCTAATTAGCTTCTTATTTGCATCGTTTTTCGTGTGGCAATGTCGGTGGTGGTGGTGACGCTTATTACGCATACGCAGCGTGGCAGCGTGGATGGAACTGGGGATCGGGATCGGGGCAAACAAAGTGCTAATGAGGTGAGTCTCAAATTTCCCCCAGTGCCGCTCTCTATATAAATATATATATATAAAATATAGTGTATAGTGTGGCGTATCTGATGACAGAGTGGGAGCAGAGTTGAGCTATCATTTATTCATGGAATCCCCAGGCGCGCCAGGGAGTGAGAGTAAGAGAATTTCCCAATGAATGAATGCAACTGTAATTTACAATTCTCTTCGGAGAAAATAGAGGACGAAGGAGCTGGGGAAGCAGGAGAAGGCCAGTGGCTAGCCAAGCGTCAAACGTTGGCCTGGCCGTATTTACATGTTGTTGATTTGCAGCAAGTTACTTCCTTCCTTCCTTTCAATCTTGCTCGTTCCTCGTTCGTCGTTCGTCCTTCTCGTTGGCCATTTGACTGCACGAAGCAACAGAAACAGCAGTTTGCAGCCTTTGTTTGGCCGGCCTTTTGTTTAAGCCTTTTTCATTATTTAAATGCAATTTTAGATGCCAGCACTGCCTTCCCTCCATCAACCCTTTGTTACAAAACTCTTTATTTTTTGCCTGGCATTTGTCACATGAGCAACTATTTGTCTGCTTCTCGGACATTCAATATGCCTGTGCCTCAGTCTCAGTCTCAGTCTCAGTCTCAGTCTCAGTCTTAGTCTCTTTTTAGTAATATCTCTATTCACAGGATGGGAGGAATCCTTCGCCTCCTCCTGCCTGCCGAAGCCATCCAATCTCTGGTAGGCCGCCTAAGACCCTCTCCTGGCTGTATTAATTACAGCGAATGGCACTGACAGTGGGTGGACGATAGTTAGTTAGCATATTTTACGCCCAGCTCTCATCTGCCTGGCTAATTGAAAATATTGCGTACCGAAAATTGCATAAAATTAATTGCCATGCATAATCAATGAGCTTGCAAAAATAAATTGAAATTTAATTGAAATGTTGCATGTAAAATAAATAAATAAATAGATGGGCAAGTGGCAGGCGAGAGCAGCCTCGTGAATAATGCAGGTCAAGGAAATACAACAACAACAACAACAAAAATAGAAGAGAAAATAAAAAACCATTTTATTGTTTTCCTTTTTTTTTTTGAGTGATATTAAGGAGAGGCCCCAAGGCAGACCAATAATTAGCGTTTAAATATTTATTTACTAGTATCTAATATAATATTTTTTGTTGATTGATGGCCTGCGGTTAATTCTGTCTAAATTAATATGCATTTAATATTTAATAAACCAACCAGAAAGCAGTTATTTCCTGCCCGAGTAATCAGCCCAAGGAGAACATTGCTCTTAATTGTGTGGCTTTCCATTTCCCAGTTCTCGTCTTGCCACTTGAATTTGTCATTGTCATTGTCCAATTAGTCAATCGCAATTATATGCCAGTCGTTTCTCTGTTTCTCTGTTTCTCTGCGGTGGCAAACCTACAAGGAAACTGCATTTGAAGGGCCTTAAGTGCCTTTAATACAATAATTCAAATTCAAACTGCTTTAAATTGAATTTACACACAAAATATATATAATATAAAGCTACTTTAACAAGCAAACTAATGGTGGATTTGTCGGGGATCAGATCGACCTGTTGCCCCTGTAGCCTGTGGCCTTAAAAATGCATCTAAATGCTGTCGTTGAGCCCGGGGCCAGCCAATTAATCCATCACAATTAGTGCTGCTCGTGTGGTGGCCACCGAAAGCTGCACCCGGCCGCACATGGTGGCAGTGCTGTGGTGCGGTGGTGCAACCACAGTGCAGTCTCTCTCTCTCTCTCTTACTCACTCTCTCTTTGTGCATTGATTGACTGGCAAACAGGAGTGGGAATCAGTGGGGAAAAGCCATAGCACTTTGCCTGACGTTGACGCTGATGCTGATGCGAATGCGGATGCGAATGGTCCTCATGGACGAGTCCCCTCTTCCTGTTTGCTTTTCTGATTATCATTGCATATTTCTGTAGTCCTGTCCGGACTCTGTTGTCTGTGGTTGGACCCACTCCACTTCACTCCACTCCGTTAGAGGGTTTTCACTTCCGTCTGCTCTGCTGGATAAACCTTTTGGCAACATGGAATGTGAAAATATTATTTCAATATGTGCAATGTACAATGTACGGTGTATGGTGTACGGTGTGTGTGCGCGAATGTTTTCTGCATTTGAATTGTTGTTTATATATTGTTTCGCTTGCTTGCCCAACATGTACCCTGTACGCCTTCGGGTTTGATGGCACTGTCATAAAGTATATAGAATTTAAATTGCTTTTAGAAATCGTGAAGGCTATAGATATAATGATAATGATCAAAAGTAGTCCCGAAGTAGCTGTATTTGTATTTGTATTTATTATTACAATAAAAATAAAAATAATAATGATCAATGATATCAATAATGACTCTTTTCTCGACTATCAAACCAAAGATCATATAACCAACAAGATGTGTAACGCCACAAAGTCAATTTGAATGTGTAGGCGTTATGCATCTTATTAGTTGCAAACTCTCTTGGTATAACGATTGAAGTTGAGATTTGCATCTCTTAATGGTCACACCACATACCGTGCATATAAGATGCGTAACGCCACACGATTTTTGGGATTTTTAGAGCTGTCCCCTGGCTCTGCTAGAACTTTTTTAAGACGTATCCTTAAGCATATATGGTTCTCTGAGCTTAGACTCTATTTTAAATGAGCAATAACTTTAGTCTCTCCTGGCAGAATCTCTTTTCCATCAGTGTGACCAACTCTTGTTAAAGTAATTTGACCTACCTTTAAGCACTTATAATAGGGCATCCCTAGTGCGATCCCTAGCGCTATTTATAACCATTTTTGCTGCGCTGTTAACGCCATTTTGTTGTGTAATGGCTCAGAAGTTTGTTTGCTCTATCCGCCTCACAACTCCCACCATCCAAACATCCCACCATCCCGCCGGCAGAGAGTGTTTTGTGCTTTTTATCGCTTTGTTCATTTTCAAGTGCCAGATGAGTAAGCCGGCACACACAGGGAAAGCGACAAGGGAGCGCCAGGACATGGCTGGACATTTTAATATTTATTAATTTACGCCCTGTTTGCTCAGCTCTCCACTGAAGCGGACCAATTTCGGTCAATGATTTACTACTGTCCCTCAGAACAATGCATTATATACCATCCAATATCCATCCATTATTATATATATTCTATATATATGATGGCAGGCCCATGTGGCATCAAAATTGCATTGAAAATGAGTAATTTTGTCAACGGAAATCGGTTTGTTTACCTTGTCCGGTGCTTGTAAACACGTTTGTCCAACATTCATTATGCACAATTTGCATTAATTGATTCCTTTTTTCTCCAATTACCTGGGATTTTCCAGGTAAATGGTCGCCGCCACTAAGCGCTAAGCCGATGAGACCCAAACAGGCCCAAAACTCATTGCAATTTTCGGTTCACGGACAATGCACAAATTTAAATTGCATAAAATGCAAGAGATTTTCGATGGTAAAACTGTTTTTTTTTTTTAACGTTACGCTGTTTTCATTAGCTAATTAATTTGTTGGAGCTTTTATTCGATTATACACGAAGCTTCCATTTTGGAGATTACAAAATTCCCAAAAATTCAGAAGGAATATTTCATTACATTCCACAGAATGTTTGTGGGTTTCCTCCCTTAATTGCCGCCTTAATTGCTCCACATTCTGGGCTCTTTCTATTTCGATTCTATTTCGATTCATCAATGATTTATCAATTAGTCAATCATCATTATGTTTCAGTCATTTGCTGTGGCGGAAACATGCAACGAAATGGCATTTGAAAGCCGATACTTGCATTTCGCATTAGTCTTTGACAACAATGAATTAATCATTGTTAAATTCTGACCAATTAAAGGGGAATTTCGGAACGAAAGACTTAAGTGCTGTCACAAGGAATTTGGTTTAAAAGTTGCCTGACTTTAAATTTAAACCAAAACAAATACAACCTGTTTATTAACTTTATGATTTTTGCTTTCAACTAAAGAGCATCGGTGCATATGTGTGATAAACTTTTGGTAATCGCTAACTTTAGAAGCTTCTGCATAGCAACATTTAAGCCGGGTTTTTATAGACGATATTCGAAGCTACGTTGCTCCATGCAATATGTAAAATATGAACGATTGATCAACTACAAGCTTCCGGGCATAATCCTTTCCTCAAATCACGGTTTTCCCCTTCCTCCCAACCTGCGGATGATGACGCCTGAAGTGTGCACGACGTGCAATCTACCTTCCTTTAACCTGGCAACCAGCCTCCTACCTCTGCGTTCCTGGCAGCTTCCACGTTTGCATTTTATTGCCGTTGCCAGTTAACGGCTTGTCGTATTAATAAATGTTTATGTGTGCGCCTAGAGCGATGCTGCGAGTGTGTGCACTGAGCGAAACAGTTGGGATTTTCCCCTGAAAATATATTTTATTTGCAAGAAATAAGAAATACTTTTGAAATTTGAGTAGCTGCAAGTGTCTGCTTAGTTGTAATTAAATTATACCCTTGCAGGGTATTATAATTTCAGTCCGTCTGTCCGTCCGCCTGTCCGTCCGTCTGTCCGTCCGTCTGTCCGATTATACGCAAACTAGTCCCTCAGTTTTAAAGCTATCTGAATGAAACTTTGCAGGTAGTCTTCTATATGTTCTCACTCCTACATAAGTCGGAACGGGCCGGATCGGACGACTATATCATATAGCTGCCATAGGAACGATCGGTAAAATTTTCGAAAAAAAATTATAACTTTGTCAGTTTTCAACATATAATCACCAAATTTGATACTTAATTTATTCTTTCAAAATTTCGTATGAAATTTCATGAAAATCGAACGACTATATCATAAAGCTGCCATAGAAAAAATAGGGAACAGTAGGAACAATTGGCAAAATTTTAAAATAAAGTTATAACTTCGCTGTTTCTCAACATATTTTCATCAAACTTTAGATTTGGTCACTTAATATTATTTCAGAATTTTAATTTAAATTTTATGATAATCAGACGACTATATCCTATAGCTGACATAGGAATAATCAGGGAAATAATAGAAAAAATCATAACTTCGCTGTTCCTCAACATATTTTCATCAAATTTGAGATTCGGCGATTCGTTTTAAATTTCAAAGTTCATTTGTAATCTGCAAGGGTATATAAACTTCGGTAAGCCGAAGTTATCTTCCTTTTTATGTTTTTATTTCATTTAAACTTCACTTTCCTTTATTTCTTTCTGTGTGAAAATGTATATGCTTATCTCCTGCCGGGCTGCTGTGCACGGAAACCGTTGGAAAATGGTGGAAATGGTGTGGCAAAAAGGGAAAAGGCTCTGTGAATGGCCAGCGAGTGCATTGTAATGAGCATCGAAATCGCTTTGTTAAGTACTTGTAATTATTTCTCATTCGATATTAATGTGCCTCGAAATGTGCCTGCTGCACTTTTCCACACTATTCTCTCTTCCCGATTTTCCCTAGCTTTTCGCCCGATTTTCCTCACTTTTCCCTATCCGTCCCTATCCGCCCCTCTCCGGTCTTTGTCCGCGCATTTGCTAAACGGGGCGAACGTTTAATTGAGGTTTATGCGCGCGCTAAGTGCGGCCTCCAAACTTTTCAAGAGCGCGGTGGCAGCGGGGCGGAAAATGTGGAAAATGTGGGGGCGGTGCGGTGCGGACAAAAGTCCTGTGGAAAGTGGCTTAAAGTAATTTAATTATGACAAATTGGATTAGCGCCGGAGGTCGCAGCGGCAACGGTGGCGGCATCAGAGCTTTGTGCTTATTTTTTTCAAATTTATTTATATAAAAATATGCATTTTTTTATGCTGTATGCTGTATGCTGTGTGTGTGACCTCTATGCAGCTGACATTAAAAACAATTTTAATGCATTTTAATAGTGGAAGCTTCGCAGCAGCATCGGCGCCGTTGTCGTCAGTTGTTGTCTCTTAATTTATGGCATTTTAAATGCAATTTACTGCCTCTGCAGACAAGTGCTCAGTACTCAGTACTCAGGACTCAGGACTCTCTCTGGCCTGATCCTGGCCTGGCCTGGCGTGTTGCCGGAATCCCAGAAACTATTATGGGCTTTCCGCCACACCAAAAACTTCAGCAATCACAAAGAGAGAGAGAGAGAGTGAGAGAGAGAGGAGAGTGTCCCGGAAACTTGGACGCCATTCCCAGCTCTCCCCCGGACGACATGTATATTGTATCTTGGGCCTTTTGTGTTTGTTTGCCACTCATCCTCCTGGGCTCATCCTCATCCTTCCCTGGCAAGTTGTGTATTTTCAGCTTCCCAGTTTGCCAGTTTGTTTGTTCGCACCTCCGCCTCCTTCGGCCTAGTCCTGTCCTCCCCTGGCTTTGGCTCTGACTCTGACTCTCTCTGGCTTACTTTAATTGTTAATTTGGCTTATGGCTTCTTCATTGTCGTCGCCCGTCTTGACCACAAATCATATTCTGCCCCAGGGGAGCGGCCACAGCGACGACACAGGGGAGGAGTCTCACTTAAGGTGTTTTCCCTACACAGAACGAAGTCTCGTTCTGCGGCTGGAAGGACGCACAAGGAGGAGTCTGGGTAAATGTAATCAAAACCAAATTGCTGAAATTATTATTTAATTAATACGAGGCCAGCTGTGATTTGCCTTGGCCATGATAGACTGCGACGCCATATGCTACAAGTTGGCTTAAAGGCAAGGAAACAAGTATATTCGGTTATGGTTATTGAACAGTTTTCAATTGGAGTTTATTCAGGGATAGAAGAAAGCAATATGTACTTGAATTAATAAAATTACCTTTTAGGGTTTCGTAATTTTTAATAAAAGGATTTAAGCCATTATATTCTCCAATATTCCTACATTAATGAGCCATCAAACAAACAATTTATGCAACAGTTTCCCTAAACATTTCCCCTCATTTTTTTTGTCATAAAACTTAAAACTTCAAGTATTCTGCTGGCTCAGTCAAAAACTTGGATCATTAAACGCTTGTGTAAGCAAGTTAATAGATTAATGGCTAGCAAGTAATAAACTTAATGTTTTATCTGTGGTTTTTGGTTACAAATTGAATAAAATTGAATACTCAACCTTTAATTCACCATCAGTCAGTCAGTCATTATCAAATTCTATTCATATTTGTGGCCAATGTTTCCCTTCTATCTCTCTAACCTTTTTGTCTAAACGAAAGGCATAATCATTGCATTTCTGGCTCAATTATGGGGATATTTCCTTGGCTGTCATTAATAAGGTCAATTGCACAAAATGTGACATTTAAATTGGTATTTTCAGTGCAGAAAATGTAAATTGTATAACAATTTAATAATGATTGTGAGTTCGAGTTCATTACATTATGTTTTTTTAAAACAATTTAACATGTGAATGAAAAATACATAAAAGACCACATGGCGTATGCGTAATTACCTGCATTACTTTTTCTCACATTACGTATACGCAGTGTAGTATTTTGTATAAGGTTAAAAATCGAATAAAAAATTAATATTATAATAAATACTCTTCTTAAAAATAATAAAGATAAAGTTTTACCGAAGCAAAGAAACCTACAAAGTAAGAAAAATATAAAATTAAAAGCACATGGCGTATACGTAATCTTGTCAATGGTTGTCTTACATTACGTATACGCAGTGTAGTCTTTTATATGAGTTTAATAATGTAATAATTAAAATTAAATTAAATACTCTTCATAAAGATCAAGGAAAGAAACCTACAAAGTAAGAAAAATATAAATTAAAAAGCAAATACCCCGAAAAGATATTTTAGTGTAATAATCAAGTCTAATTTTAAGGATTTCTTTTTAAAGATTTTTTCCTTAACAAATTTTTAGAAAGAAAGGGCTCTATTTGAACTATAGAAACTTGATATTCAATGCATCTCCGCTTGGCATAATTTGTTTAGGATTCTGCGTGACCTTACGGACGACCCTCAGGTGTATGTCAGCTGCTGGCCTTGCAGGGCGGTAAAAGGGGTTCCGAGGGGTTAGAAAATGGTGAGGAAGATAAACAAAGAGAGTGAGTGAGTGAGTGAGTGAGTGAAAGAGAGAGAGAGAGATCAGGGCCAGGACTTGCCAACGCGGCAATAACTCAATGGCTAAATCAATTGACGCTCTCGGCCACTCTGGCAGCCCGTTGAGAGTGCAGTTTATACACAGTCATGGCCGACAGCATCCTCGACAGCCGACAGCCGACAGCAGGATTCACATCCCGCTTCCGCTTGCAGTCCCCCTGCAAAAAGTTTTTCCTGCCAATCCTTGAGTTCTCTCCTTCAGCCACCTTGCCACCTGCCCACTCGACAGCTTCAAAACAAAAAGTCAAATTGAATTACTTTTGCAACATGGCAGCGACGCTGAGGCAGCCACTCATTGTTGTGTTCGCAGCCAGTTGTTGTTGTTGTTGTTGCCGGCTGCCATTATCCTTGTAGTGTTTCCGTACAACAGTGGCAACAGCACCTGGCCGGGACTGGGACTGGGACTGGGACTGGGACAGGGACTGAGACTGCTGGGAGTACTCCCCATTCCAGCCAAGTGAAAAGCCATTGAAAGAGATGAGAGTCCTTGGGAAGGCGGGGATATGGCGAAGTGGACGAAGGGGACAGCGGACAATCTGGTGGACGGCGGATTGGCTATCTCCGAGCAGCTACACAGCTAAAATTCAGGAAATATCCAAGGATATTTGTGAAAAATGATCAAAAAAAAATATTTCCAGTGTACAGTAAAGAGAGGCGACCATAAAGAAGGGAATTTGTTACGCTTTGTAAGCAAAAGTGTGCGAACTTCCGCAGGAACAGGAACAGGAGATGCACTGGAATGTGTGTGTGTGTGTGTGTGGGGAGAAGGCGGACTCCTGCAAATCGGCAGGACGAGGCTTTTAAACGCCGCCGCACAATGGCAGCGGACGGCGAGCAAACATTTCGCTGCATAAGTTTTTCAAGGAACTTGCACTGCCTTCTGCCCTTTGGTGTTGGTCCTGCTTCCTGCTCCTGCTCCTGCTCCTGTTTGCTGCTACTGTTCCTGCCACCCCTTTATTCTCCTCTATGTTCGCCTACAACTTTTCCCATCGTCCTTTTGCCCAGGCTTTGTCTGCCGCTTTACAATGCAAGTTAATTCAGCACCAACTCGGGCAACAGCTGCTCCTTCCTCTGTTGTCCTGCCTCTCCTCTTCCACTTTTTCTGTGGCAACAACTTGTTGGCGTTGTTTCCTGTCAATCATCAGCCCTGCCACGCCCCTGGCCGCCGCTTAAGCTGCATTGTTTGTGGTAGCAAAAGAGACAGCAAAAAAAAAATAGATAACGTAATCTAAATTTTGTAATTGTCCCGGGAAAAAGGACCTCCTGGCCCCGGGCTGCGAGCACAGAACAAGGAAGTTCTCTCTGTGTGTGTGTGTGTGTTTGTTTGTTTGTTTGTTGGGAAATTGTCATCGCGATGAGACATTGCTTCTGTCTACAGCTGCTGTCCTGGCTTAGATGCTGGTTTCTGGTAAAGCAATCCCTCAACATGTCCCCTCTTTCAGTGTTATCCTGTCTAATACAATATCTTCCACTCAATTGAGTGCTGGCTGAGCTCCTGCCCTGCTCTCCTCTTGCTTTTAATTCTTGGTATTTCCTTTTTTTAACTCTTCTTTCTCTTTGTTTTAGATTTAAGCCCAAAAAACTGGTAAACTTTGATTTAAAATCCCTTAAAAGTTATGTTTGATTTCTAAGCTGAAATTTCTATGTATTTTGGCTTTACTTTTTACCTATTTTTTAACTGAAAAAGATTCCAATGAAACTCCTCTTCATTTAGGCAAAGCATCAGCAGACTTGCAGCTCCTCCAGCTTGCTTCTTCTCCCTTCAAGGCTAACCCCTTGTTGGGATGTGGCAATTGGGTCAGGGCATGGACCAGTCAGCAACTGGGTCACTGAAATAAATAATGAATATTGTTGCAAACAGCCGAGCAGCAAACAAAGCAAAATACAACACAACGCAGCAGTAGCAGCAGCAGCAGCAGCAGTAGCAGCAGCAGCAGCAGCAGCAGCAGCAACTCGACTCGAGTTGCAACACGCGCGCTAAGCGGCTGCATTAAAAGGCCACTTGAACACACAAGGCACAAGGCGCTGTAAGGGGTGACTGCAGCAGGAGTTTGGCAAACAAAAAGAAAAAACTGAAATAAACAGAAATATAGCAAAACAATGCCCCAAACAAGGGCCAACACCACATACACTCTCACTCACTCTCTCTCTCTGTTTCTCTGTAGGCTGAAAAAATGGAGCCTGGCAGGCAAAAGCTGGTAACAAATGATGAAATGCTAAAAAGCATGAAACTGCAACACATACACATACAAATATACAAAATGCTATAAAGAGGGGGTTACCAGGGGGTAGTATGGGCGCCTGAAGTGGGCGCTTGATTACACTGAAATGCACTCAAAAGTGGCGAGCGAACGAGGCGATGCCGCCGCCAGCGAATGCAATCGAACAAGCAACAACAGCAGCCCCCCCACACACAGTACAAGTCCTTCCACCCAGACACACACATCCTACACACACACACACATCCTACACACACACACACTCAGAGAGAGAACAGCCCAAAGCCTCGCCAAAAAGTTCCACAAATTACATTTAAGTGACGCAAAAGTTAAGTGAAACTCATTGCGAAAATCGCGGCTAGATGCAATGTGGCATGACCGAAAAGCGGGTAACTGGGAAGGGGGAAGGATGATGATTTCTGAGGGTAGACAGCAGGCGGCAGGAGGCAAGGACTGGGGCTAAGTGCTTTGGCATGCCCCGAAAGTAGGCTCTTGAACTATTTCTGTGTTCTCCGCCCACTCACATCGTACGCATCCGTGGTTGTTTATGGCCCGCGGATGCTTCTGACAGCTCGGATAAAGTACCGATACAGAAACAGATATTGAGGGAAATGGCATATATATTAGGAAAAGGAAAGGGAATATACTTTAACTGGAAATATATTAAAGAGTTTTGAAGGTAAAGAAAACATTTTTCAAGCGTAGGTGTTGGTTGGCAAAAGGAGGCATGGCAGACCTTCAAAAGTTACCTAAATATTGGTCAGGACCACTAAAGGAGTCGATATAGCCATGTCCGGCCGTCCGTCCGTCCGTCCGTCTGTCGGTCTGTCTGTATGAACGCCTAGATCTCGGAGACTATAAGAGCTAGAGACACCAAACTTCGGTTTTAGACTTCTTATATCTGCACGCAGATCAAGTTTGTATATCTCCTAAACTTATAAAGTTAGGTAAACCATTTTTTAAACCTACATGTATTTTATCAAAATACACAGATAGCCTAAATTTCATTACGATCGTGCGATAAATAGCGGAGATATAGGCTTTTCACTTTAACGAAATCGAGCGGCGCCTTGTAATGGTACTACAGGGTATTCTACTGTCGGGACACCCGACTGTGTGTCCATCTTGTTTCAAATATTAAAGCTAACTGCAACTTTAATTAGTTAAACAAATCTATAAAATCATTAAAAAGTACGGATAATAACTTGCTTTTCAAGTTTATATTTAGTATCTGTGACTTTTATGTCTTAGGAACAAGAAAAACAGCGCTGTCCTAGGCCATCTATCCATCACTGCCACTTGGCTGGAAACAGAAACAGAGACAACTGAGACTGAGACAGAGATGTCTTTGCTGGTTTTGCCTGGCTTCTCACTTCTGTGTTTTAGCCTCATTTGCCACATGGTTTCGCCCGAGTTCGGAATCGGGTTCGGGCTTGGACTTGGATATCTCCTCGGGGAGTGCCATGAATTCCCATCGAGCAATGGGTTATTCCTAAACCAAGCAAAGCAGCTTGGCTTGCACTAATGATGCATTCTCACTTGCAACAGCAGCAGCACTGCAGCAGCAGCAGCAGCAGCAACTGCAACTGCAACAGCAGCAGCAGCAGCACAACTAAGCCACAACAACGGCAGCCACAGTTTCGAGACTGACTCTCGTGTTTTATCCTGCGCCCCAGTTCACTCGAGTAAAATGCAATCTCCCCTCCAGGCAACCCTCCAGGAACTCCACACAGCCTGGCTGCCAGCTTTCAGCACTCGTGGGAGCAGCCAGCAGCCAACCAGGCCACCAAGTCATCCAGGCATTCAACCATATGCCATGATGCATCTCTCTTTCTCTCTCTCTGAAAATTACCAAATGTCCTCGAATACCCTGAAAGGGAATACTAGCGAATGCTGAAAGATTAGATACTATTTTGTAATATAATATAATATTTTTATAATATTTTTAGCTTCTTAAGAAAGGTAGAAATCAAGTTTATTTTAATATTCCAACAAATTTATGAATTTAAAAATTATACAAAGATATTTATACAGCTAAAACCTATATATGATGTAATTTTCTTTGTAAATACTTTATTTTATTTCTTAAAAATGGTTAAATTATCATAAAACTATATATAAATCATATTTAAATCAATATTTATAGCTATATTTTCCTATATATTTTCCATTTAAAAAGTACCAACAATTAATATCATTTATTTCCAAGTATCAGCTTAATTTTCATCCACAATTTTAAACAAATTTCCCAAGAAAGAGCATCGAACAGAGTTCATTGTAATTGAAAACATTGAAAATGTCGAATATTGGAATTTTCCCCTGCTGATGCGACAGGAAGTGAGGTTCGTTTAGTTGTCCTCGCTTGATGTTTGTGGATTTAAGCAAGAAAAATCGACTTACAACCCAGAAAGTGACTGAGGGAAGGGGAGGGTGTAAAATCACAGCCAGCCGAAAAACGGACTCCCCTTTTATTTATTTTTTTTTTTTGGGGAGTCCGAGTAATTGAGCTTCCTTGTATGCAGGGATATTGTTTTTCCTGCCAGCTTGCTTGCTGCAATGTTGTGGAATAGAGAGAGAGAGAGAGAAAGAGTCCTGGGCGTTCGATAAACACGTTGCGCAAAGAAATCGTTGCATAAATTAAGCCTTAATATCCTTATACCTGACCTCATCGATGGAAGCCACCGGAAGGAAGCTGTGCAAACGGTGATAGCGGGAAACAAGGATGCCACGTCGTTTTTACTCCTCACTGTCAGCAGTTTTGCAGTTCGACTCCTAATCGGGAATCCTTCAATTTCTCAAACTCCGACAAATGAATATTTAAGGCCGTCTGCCGCTGGCCGGTGGTCAGTGCCAAGTGCCAAGTGCTCAGTGTCCCGAGTTCCGAGTCCCGAGTCCCCGAGTCCAGTGCCAATTGCCAAGTAGAAAGTGGAAAGATTTACGAGCTGCCCAGGGGCTGGTTTCTCTTGCCTCTGTTCTTGCCTTTCTACTTGGTTCTTGGTTCTTTCTTCTTTTTTGGCCAAAAACCAGACAACCTTGGCAAATTGACTTTTGCCTTTGGCCTGGATTTAGCCTGCGTAAACGTCTCTTGGCTCTGTGTCCGCCTTCGGTTTTTGTACACTCGCAAAAACAAGGCCCTTAGGCCAAGTCTCTTCTTCTCTCTGCCACATTTTCGTAATAATTTATTATAAAGTTAGTCGAAAACCCTATCAAAATTTAACAATTACATTTCCTTGAATTTAATATTTATTTTATCAAAAGAAAAGCCTTATTGCTCTTTTAAAAAAAAGGGAAACTTCCCCTTTCTTACTCAACTATTCAATATTTTTGCATTTCCTTTTGTTGGTTCATGTTTTCCGCGCTTTCCCAATTTTCATTTCAATTATTGTTGCCATTTTTTTTGTTCTCCTACAAATAATGGCTCTTTCGATAAATTCGAGAGAAAAATAGGTAACAAGCAGGCCTAATCAATAACCAATGCAACACTTTGCTGGCAAGGCCAAGTTATTTTAGCCGTCGTTGCCCTGCGAACAGTTGCCAAGCCGAAAGCTCTGGAAGATGGGGGCTTCCCCGGGCTAAGCCGGGCAATAAATTAACAACCTGCTGGCGGGGGCCGATGGCGGGGCGGGGAAATTTGGGATTTGCTGTGGAAAAACCCGGGCAAAACCAAACTAAATTAAAATTGTTTTTATTTTATTTTTGTTTTTTTTTTTTTCGTGTTCGTGTCAGCCAAAGGGCCTTTGTCGTTATCAACAGTTATCATGGAAATGCTCTGGCAAAGCTCTGGAAATTTCTGGAATACAAAAAAAATAAAAAATAAGAGAAAACACAAAATGACGCAAAGAATTTATCAAACATCCGCTTCCGGCGAAATGGCGTTAAATGGGAAAAGCGGTGAGCGGTGGTGTAAGAGAGGTGAAAAGTCAAAGCAAATTGTTTATTGTTTCATAATTGAAGCCAAGAGGCGATTTGACCTGCTCTGCTGATTGCTCTTCTCCTGACTCTAATTTTGTTCTCTCATGAAAAAGCCTGTTTTCCATTGGTTTTCCTTGGTTAAACTTACTTTTTATGAGACATCAAGATTAGTGGCTTTACAGGACTTCAAATCACACGAAAGACTTTTAAAAAAATATATAAAAAATATATAAAATTAGTAAAACATTCAATTCAATAAGAAAATATATTTATTAAAAGTCTTTCCAGGGTTTAGATAATATTTAAAGGTGATTGACTTTCCAAATTTCTCTGATTAATTCCATTAACCTTAAAAAAGTCTTTCCAGGGTTTAGATAATATTTAAAAGTGATTGACTTTCCAATATTCTTTGATTAATCCCATTAACCTTTAAAACAAAAGATTTTCCCAGTAAATAGGCTTTTGTTTGCTTGGTTTTTTGGCCCAAAACTTTCACTTAGAGCAGCTTTAGCCTTCAGGCCGAGACTGTACTCAAATTTCGCTGATTATTCAGAGGAGAAGCTCAGCGCAGATTCCTGTCCCACGGCAACTTTGTTTGTTAATTGCCCCAAACGCAAATAAATTCCGGCAGACAACAGAAAAAAAAAAGAAAAAAAGAAAGAGCAATGCAAAAGAAAGCATTTTATTCTCTCTCACTCGACAAGGAACATGTAGGGATCAGGTGGCTTCCATGTCCTGGGGCTGCCCATCAATTGCTGTCTAAGCAGCTGCCGAAATCCAGGGCCAAAGCGAGCGGAAAGATGAACCGAAGCTGGGGGGGGGGGTTGGGGCCAGAAACAAAAACTTCATTAAGCAATGTTCAACAATAACATTCATTCTCGTTCTCACACGCAGGCACACGGGAGATTTATATACGTAAGCGCTTTACACCTGTGGCGCCTGCCTGGCTTTTCTCTTTTTTTTTTTAGGCCCAACCCTCCCCCGAAACATGCATCAAATGGTTGAATTGAAAATGCTGAGTTGGCGCACACCCCACACACACACAGTGTGTGTGCGTGCAAACAAGCTGAAAATTCATTAAACTCGAGCAATAAATTCTTTTAATTGTTTTCCCAGCCACTCCCCCGCCTCCTGCCTGCTGCCTCATTTCATTATTTTATTTGAGCTTTTTTTTCTTTCTTATCTTTTGTTTAACAACAAACATTCCCTGCAGCTTCTTCCAGTTTTTCTGGCGTTATTTTAATGTTTTACGTGATATGTTTGGCATGTCTTTGACGTGGTCGCACCTCCCCGTTCCACCTGAGCTCAGCGTCATTAATTCTTTTCAATTTAGCCAAAAGATCGGGATGAGCAGGTACAGTTCTCATTAGCAGGTACAGTCCCGGGGCCGAAAACTTTGACAGTTGCATCATTAATACTTCTTTGGGGAAGTGGAGTGGAGGATGGGATGGGAGCCTTGTCAAGAACTCAACTAATGGATATTCCTTCCTCTCTTTCTTTCACTTCCAGGTGTCTCCGGCATCGACTTGTTTCATGTTGTAATTCGAGGACTTTCGGTAAGTGTAACCCCCCCAGAAAAAAAATAGAGAAAGAGAAAGATAAACAACCAACAGGACAGAGGAATAAAAATATATTTGGTTTGGTTTTGGGTTTCCCCTCTATTTGAATTGTGTTGCCTGGCACAAACTTCGGCTCCGGAACGGAAGGATAATGCCGAGATTGTCCTGCAACTGCAGCCAAGTTTCGATTTAGTTTTTTGGGGTCACTCAAGGAGAGAGAAAGAGAGAACGCACAGCACCGAAGGTTATAGTTCGAGTTGAGCCACACAAATCTCCAGCTGCCTCCTCCAAACCCACTACTCCCTGTCCAGCTGGAGGAGAGATTAGCGGACAATGTTTTGAGATAAAGCGAGCAAAGTTTGTGTGCAGCAGCACTTCTCCTCCTCTGAATGGGAATTAAACCAGGCACTCGAAAAGTCAGTCTCCCTGAAGGTGGAAATTCAAATGCAAGCAGAGGGAGAGAGACAGTCCTGGGATTGCGTTTCCATGTTCTCCTGTTCAAACTGGCAAATAGTGGAACCTAATCGGCTTCAGCTTGAAACTTGCATACACTTTGAATGTGAACATCCTGCTACATCATCAGAGATATCCTTAAGGCAACCAAGTTTCCACTGTCGTCTCTCAATTATTTCGATTTTGAACACCTGTCACCAGAAGCTGTTTCCAAATCAAAAGTCATCTCATTTTAATTAAGAAACCAGCTTCATTTAGAGTCCCAAATAAAACCACAATATCATGAGGAAGGACACTTTAAAGGCGTGAATGGAAACACCTCATGTGTGTGTGTGTTGACCTTCTCGGTGGCTCGCTCCTTGGGAATACACAGATTAAAGTGTTACTTCAGTGTCGGTGTCACAGCTGCAAGAGAATTAGCCAGGATGTCTTAATCAGTTGACAGTCATCCAGTCCGGCTTCCCCTCTCTCTCTGTCTGTCTCTCTCTCTGTCTCCTTGCAAACAGAGAATCCTGGACATATGCAGCACCTGGTTCGGACTTAAGTCCATGCCAATATATTAAACTTATTGTGGAATGGTGCTCGGTCCTCTTCGGTTGACAAGGCCTTGGGCATTGCCTGGTGGCCATGCTGCACTTCCGGCTGTCGTCCTTGCGGCAACGTTTGACATTTCGCAGAGCCACAGAGTCCTGTCCTTGATGGCCAGTCCCCCGCTTGCACATCTCTCTCTCTCTCTCTCTCTCTCTCTCTCAGCCAACCCATCCATGACCCTTGCTCTACTCCATCTCCGGCTTGGGCTCTCTGCTCCTTGTCGCTGTTCATTTCAGGAAATGCATTTCGTCAGCGTTGAATGAAAACGAAATTGCCAATTTCAATGAGGACCAGGAGAGGGGCAGTGAAAAAGGGGATTGGGACTGGGGAATGGGAATGGGAACGGGATAAGCAGAGCAGGCGAGCCAATCTGTGTGAGGTTCAGGCTCAATCAGTCAGTCACTGGTCTGTGATTTTTTCACCCCTTTTCTTTTTATTATATATATATTGCCAGGAATCGCGGCAGCTAATGTGATTTGCACGGATGCGAAACCACACACAGCTTTAAGGAGAGAATAAAAAGTGAGAGGGTGGAGTAAGCGATAAGGATAAGCGTGAACGAGTGACCCATTTCCCGCAAGCCATACAAATCACGCCCAAGATTTATTTACTTCACTCTGAACTTTAGTTCCCATTTGAGTTCCATCTTTGCCAGAGGATATATTCAAGCATTTAGGGGCTAATCGCGGTGGGGGGGGGGAAGTTGGGACCCCGTTTCAAACCGCACAATCCCAGCCAGTTTGGCGAAGAGAGAACCCCTCGACAGAAGTGAAATAATGCCCTCGCATCACTCGAGCGCAATGAGATTCATCCAGCGAATTGCACAAATTTCCCGCACAAAAGCTTCGATTGCCTGCGGACATAGCCTGGGGGGGGGGTCTGAACAGTGAGTGGCTCTCCATTCCCCTTCCTAATAGCAGTTGCAGCAGGAAAGCCCAGTTATGAGAGCCACTGCGTAAATCAACTGCGAGTTGCCAGCGAATGAAAGTCAAACAAAAAAAAGGGGGGGGGCCCTTTTCCTTTACTTAGCTTTGGGGGGAGGTTACCACCATCAACCATTCCATACCCTAAAGCACCTAAGCACCCCTGCCAGCTCCCTGCCATTGGCAATCCAAACAAAAGCGCTGCAGAATTATGTCAATGGCATCGTTGTCATGGTCGCAGAGCACATCTTTCCCTTCAGAATTTCCGCTCTCCAGGTGCTGCAAGATGCTCGAGATGCTCCTCCTTCTGCCCGATGCTATTAATGCCACGCTCCTACCCCCCCAGAGCAAACCCCGCGAGATGCGTTCCTCTTTCGCCTATCAAAACCAAAATTGAATACAAAAATCTCATCAAAAATCGATTAGAGCTGGAAGTGATGACAGCCAGGTAGGGATATATATATACATATATATACCCAAGCAGCACAGCACGCCGTGCCTTGCCTTGCCATGGAATCGTGTTAATAATCGAGCTACCAGGCACCTGCTACTACTTCCTACTTCCTACTTCCTACTTGCTACTTGCTACTTGTTCTTCTCAGCCAGGCTAGTGGATTGAATAAATAACATTGGCAAATGCAATTTGCGAAATTAAAACCGAAAGTAGTGAAAAGTTTTCAGCTTTCAGCTAACCGAAACTCCCTTTGGACCATTGTCAGGCGCCTTATCAGTGACAGCAATCATTTCTGCGGCTTGGAAAACTTTCTCCTAACGACGCCAAACGATGAAAATGATGATGATGATGATGATGAGGATGATGAGGATGATGATGGGAATGGCATTGGTACGGGGGGTTGGGGGATGGTTAAGGAGACTCAACCAAAAGGGGGGATGAAAGAGAGTCTGGGCCTGGGCTGTGCTGAGCTGATTGCAGGCTCTCGAACCACATCGAATTGGAAAGCAAAGTGTTCATTTGTAAAATTAATAAAAATAGTTTTTCTTCTTTGGGTTGGGGGGAGGGGGGTTTAGCGAAGGGAGGCTTAATGAATATGGATGAAAGTGCCGCCAAGTTCCGACGGTCGCATTAAGTGACACAACGATGGTCACCATCGATCGATGGACTTACTCCTTCTCCTCCTTCAAGTTTTCTCAAGTTTCCTCAAGTTTACCTCGAGTTTACCTCAACTTTTCCCTGCCACCCTTTACTTTTTGTTTAATTTTTGCGGTTGTGTGGAATTAATATTGGAATAAACCCTACAAAGGGGTCACTTGTTTTATTTAAAGGCCTGAATAAGTACAGTTATGTGGTGATTAGATAAAGGATATATGTACATTAATGGATTATGAATAAATATCAAAGGATAATGTAAAAGGAAGGATACTCTTTTAACAACATGATAAATATATAATATATGTATATAGGACTTTTAACTTTAAGAAAAGGTGCAAAGAATAAACCAGAACTTATTAGATTCTTGATATATTTTCTATAAATTAAGGAAAATGTTTATTTGCCATAAAAAATGCTTAAGAAAAGCTTAAAAATTTGTTGTAATTATATAGATTATTTCAAAATTAAGCTAATAAATATGAAGTTTATTGAAAATAAACTGAGTTTCATACTTGAGCATGTTTTGCGTTCAGGATATCCCTAAGTCGAGCTTTGGGGTTTTTTGCGGGTTATCCCACTCACGTTTAGTTCCACAAATCCCATAAGCAATCGATTTTAGATTTAGAATTCCATTATGAACACGAAAAGCGAGCAAAAAAAGCAAAGTATTATGAAAAGCATTAATTTGTAACCTTTTTAATTTAGCGGATTAAATGCAATTTTATTTGGTTACTGAAATTCATGAAGATCATTGAAAGTTTAAGGATTCAATGATTTAAAAATCCTTTAAAATTATTTAAAGGATTTTTTTACTACATGTTCCCCAAAGGAGCAAAGCAGAGTTATAGAAGAGAGCCTCCTGTAAAGAAGATCCCCTCGAAGGAACGACTGGAATGTCTTGAGATTAGAGATGTCATCTAGGCCATGTCCAGTCGCTGGTGCAGGGGAATGTCTGGCGGAACTATACCCCCAGTCATGTTAGCATTTAGGACAAAGGACAAAGGACAGAAGAGGGCGAAATGTGTTTTGTCAGTGACATGGAAATCAAGTGAAGCGATGTTGTGTGTGTGTGTGTGCGCGAGGACATTTCGCTTGGCAGTGGGGCCTGGATTTAGAGTGGCCGAGTGGCTGTTCCGATAAACTGTTTGCCACACACACACACACATACATAGAGATACTCGCAGGACACGTGTGTGTCCTCGCCCACTTCCGCCCTCCGAAAACGGCAACAGAAACAGGAAGAAAAAGAAATGAAATGGACCGTAGAGGAGGCGGTACATGGAGGAGGGAGGGAGAGGGAGGACAACTCAATTAAGCATGCACAATGCACACGAATTTAAGCCCCCGCCTCGGAGGACACCCCTGGGAAATGCTTTCACTGCTGCTGCTGCATTCGAGAGAGAAAGAGATTCGAAATAAACGTACAAAAATTGTGGAAAATATCGCCATGTATGGCTGGATGGCTGGCTGGGCGAGCGGGCTTTGGAAATAAAAATTGTTTTATATTTGAGTCACATAAATTTCCATTGATTTTACCCCCATTTTGCCCCGCCCCCCCTTCTCTTAGCCGCAGTGTTCGTACGTGTCTTTGGGCGATTCTTTAAATCCTGAACACTGAATCCTTAAAAAAAAAAGAGAAGTAGAGAAAAGCAAGGGAAACCGCAGGGTTTTTGCCCCAAGAGAGAGTGAGAGAGGGGAGAAGGAGTAACTTTTCCTAGGAAATTCTCTTTTGGCAGTAAAACATTTAGTAAATAAATAAAGATGATAGAAAATCAATAGATATTTTTAGAAATATTAGAGAAAATATAAATTAAGTGCTAGAGCATCTTGAAGCATTCTTTTAAAGGCGTGTCACATGTAGAGCCTTGAAATAATTCAATCCCAGGAAGGACCTAAACTTGTATCTATTCACTCTTCCTTCCTTTTTTTCTTTCTCTACCAAATTTCCACCCCTTCCTGCCGGGTCTCTGGAATTGGGAAAACATTTGGCCCAACAAATGACACTGAGGCAGAAGGAGCAAGGCAATGGAATTGGAAATAAATAAGGGGCCCGACCTATGACGCCTGTCCAATCCACCCACTCGCTTCCACTCGCTTCCTGGGCGTCTGCCCCTTGTTTGTTTGTTTGCTTAATAAATGAATGTGAAAAGTGCTCTGAATATTTGTACAATGTTTTCCTTTCGCCTTTCGACGTTTTTCCATTTTCGTCTTGGTCTTGGTCTCTCCCTCCCCCCTGTTTTCTTCTGTATCTTCTGTGTATATCTTTTATCACAATTCCAATTGCGGACTTGGACGCGTGGCATTTTGTTTGTCATTTTGTTTTCAATATTGATTTATCGGGCCTTGCGTCTTGCGCTGGGAGTTAACCACAGTATTTGACCTTATCCTGGCCTCTCTGCATTCTCCCCTTCGGGCTTGGGCTATTTATCTCGCAGCGAGAAATAAAAATATATTACACATCATATAAAAGAGCATTTGCACCTGTTACACTGACAGAAAAACGAGTGATTAGAGAGGTAGTAAAAGAGGAAAACCCCCCACACACTGATTTCTTGCCGTGTGTGAAGTTTTTTTTTTTGTTGTGTCGCCCGACGCCGCCTTGGTGGCTTTATCAATCAATGGAAATCGATTTGTGGAGCTCAATCAACGCAGGGGCGGAACACCAGCACCCCTCAGGAGAAAATGAGAAAATGGAAAAGCGACAGAGAAAGAGAAAGAGAAAGAGAACGAGAATGAGAACGAGAGAGAGAGAGAAAGTGCCACAGCCCAACCCTCTTAACACTTAAGTAGGCAGCCATCTCCTCGTTGTCGTGTCATTGAACTCGTCCTCTGTCCTCTGTCCTCAGCACCTTGTGGGGGGTGTCTTTGTCAGATAATTTTTGGGGTGGTCCCCCCCCCCCTTTGAAAACCGAAAGGGAAAGCGGAAATGGATGTCAGGGGGGGGTGTTCGCTCTAAAAATAAAACTTTTGCCCTTTTGCCCAAAGCTTAGAGCGAAACTAATTTGGCAAAAGGCGGCCGAAGGACAACAAACTGAAACTAAAACTAAATCCAAAACTCCGAAATGAACCTTCAACCCCAACGCAAACTGGTGTGACTCATCGATGACTCTACCCCCACTTGACTCTCGAAACAAAAAAAAAAAAACATAATTGAGCCCAGGACCCGCTGCCGGCTTAGCGCTAAACGTTTTGTGGTCCCGAAACTCTAAGAGAGAGAGAACACCAACTGTTGCTACTGTTGCCACCCATATGTGAGGGAACCACCACCACCACCACCAGCACCACCTTAATGACCCTAATCCCCCAGCTCATAAAGTATGCAATGGCTGACATGGCTCCACAAACTGCAGGACAGCAGGAACACAAACAGGGACCCAGACCCGGGACATGGACCCTAACACGAAGAAGGACTTAAGTTATTAAGCGCATTTAGTTTTAGATTGGAAAATACTTGGCCAGATTGAGTTGACTTGAAAGTCAAGTCAATCTTCCCCTGACATCACTCTAAAGTGAATTCATAAATAAATCTTTAAGTCTCGTTTAGAGTAAGTGTTAACTAATTAATTACTTAAATCTGGAATGTCTCGGTAAAGTTTTTACTATTCCATTACCCTATTCTTTCCTTTAGTTCTAGATTAGCCACGATTTTAGATTTATAAACCCTCTAAATCACGCCACAAAATCCGCTAAGCCAAGAGAGATTGTTGCAACTTCACATATTTTGGCTGCTGGCTCATCCAACGCTCATATATCTTGTCGTCAACGTCTTCATTCCAGGCTGTAATATAAAAATGCGTGTCCCGAGACTATATATAGTATATAGCTGGTATAGAGGCTGCTGGGGGGCGTTATGGGTGGGAAGCCCACATTGTTGTGCATACACAATGTGCTTCGTTTTAGCCCACTTCCTTTAACTACAACTTCAAGACGGAGTCGTAGCTGGAGTCGGAGTCGGAGTCGGAGTCCTCCTCCAAGGATGTGGTGGCGGTGACGTTGACATTTTGAGTGTCATTTTGTTGCTGCCACAGCCACAGCCACAGCCTTAGCCAACTTTATATCCAGGATACATGCAGGAAATAGGGTATATTCGAGGATATTTAGACTTCTGAGGATATGGTTGTTTTTTTTTTAACAAAAACCTATTTAATTAATCATTTTTATGTACGAATATTACAACAATTATATTTCAACTCAGTAATCAGTATGGCCAAGTCGGTTCAGTCTTTTTTCGTTGGCTAGTTTCAAGGGGTTCTGGTTGGGGTTAAGGGATAGGGATAAGGCTAGGGATAGGGATGTGTGTGTGTGCTTGCCTTGGCACGCACTCCAGCCAGGGCTGCCGCCTACGTTGGCGCTTGTTGCCACAAAGCTTGTGGCAAGCGGAAGCACATTACATACTCGGCAGCTTGACAAGAACAACAGAGGCAAAGGCTGGTCCTAGAAGGATTGTGAACTGAGGAGGGGGTGAGGGGGGCCAGGCGACAACAGCCGGAAACGGAAATAGAATAAAGTGGCTTTCTGGCTGATGTGTCGCTCATGCCACATGCCATAACTCGCCATTGCCGGCGGCCATGGCCACTCGGGCGGAGCCGCAATTTATACCAATTGTCGTCATCGTCATCGTCCCCGTCGTCGTCGTCGTTGCCAGCATTTCATTAACTCGGCCGCGGACTCGGACTCGGACTCGGACTCGGACTTGGACACTTAGTTTCTTTGGGTTAATTACCCTGACAGCGCTCTCCATCCATCCATCAGTGAGCTAGGACTGAGTGGGAAGCTGCTAATGAAGATGTGCTCTCCGTGGCTAATGGCCAGTTGACTGATCGGGCTTAGGGACAAGTTAAAGTAGTTCCTCAGTAGAAAATATCCTAGGCAAAAATATATTAATAATACTTTAACCAGGATAAAGAAGAGGGAAATAGAGTTTAAATTTTAATGTTTAAACTCTATTTTATGTAACAATTTTGCCAAAAACAGAAATAATTATCTATTATCATAAAAAAGTGTCATTTTGAGTTCATACAGATCTAAAAATAAATGGCGTTACACATCTTAGTCATGTATGTTATGTGTAAACTCTTTTTTATGTAACAATTTTGCCAAAAACAGAATTAGTTATCTATTATCGTATAAAAGTGCAATTTTGAGTTCATAAAAATCGAAAAATAAATGGCGTTACGCATCTTAGTCATGTATGTTATTTTTAAACTCTTTTTATACCCTTGCAGGGTATTATAGTTTCAGTCAGAAGTTTGCAACGCAGTGAAGGAGACATCTCCGACCCTATAAAGTATATATATTCTTGATCAGCATCAACAGCCGAGTCGATCTAGCCATGTCCGTCTGTCGGTCTGTCCGTCTGTCTGTCTGTCTGTCTGTCTGTCTGTCTGTCTGTCTGTCCGTTTCTACGCAAACTAGTCCCTCAGTTTTAAAGCTATCTGAATGAAACTTTGCAGTTAGTCTTCTATATACTCTCACTCGTAAATATGTCGGAACGGGCCGGATCGGACGACTATATCATATAGCTGCCATAGGAACGATCGGTAAAATTTTCGAAAAAAAATTATAACTTTGTTAGTTTTCAACAAAATTCCACCAAATTTGATATTTGGCCGTCAATTATTAATCTAGAATTTCGGTTTTAATTTCATGAAAATCGGACGACTATATCCTATAGCTGCCATAGGAACAATCAGGAAAATAATAGATAAAATCATAACTTCGCTGTTTCTCAACATATTTTCATCAAATTTGAAATTTGGCCACTTAATATATTTTGAGAATCTTAGTTTTAATTTCATGAAAATCAGACGACTATATCCTATAGCTGCCAATCAGGGTAATAATAAAAAATTCGTAGTTTCGCTTTTTCTCAAAATATTTTAATCAAATTTGGGATTTGAACACTTATTATTATTTCAGAATTTCGATTTTAATTGTATAGTTCAATTGCAATCTGCAAGGGTATATAAACTTCGGCAAGCCGAAGTTAGCTTCCTTTCTTGTTTATGTAAAAATTTTGCAAAATAATTATCTATTATCGTATAAAAGTGCAATTTTGAGTTCATAAAAATCTAAAAATAAATGGCGTTACTCATCTTAGTCATGTATCTCTCTTTTACCCCGCAATTTCTTAGTTACCCTGCAATTTCTTAGTTATATTTTTGATATTCTCAATGACATAAAAATTGATCAAGAGCTTAAGAGCTTTGATATTTTTCGTGCCAGATTTTTACAAGAACTGCCAGCAATAATAGCCACCATTAATGGGTACTCCAAGTCGTCCCTTATGATGTCCCTTCCGATGGGTAGTAGCCTGGGTGATATTTGCAGATATTTTTTGTGTGCCTTAACCCAATCCCATTGGAACGAATCGCTTGAAGCGTCATTGGAATTCCCCGGCAGGACTTGGCCTTTAATAAAGTTTATCCGGCGGCCAGCGAAGCATCCTCAAGGCTCCCATTAAGCGACCCATCCCTGGTCCCGCCCGCTTCCTTTTGTGCCCCAATTGTCTGGCAACAAATGTTAATTCGAAACGTTTTATTGCCTTCGAAAAACAAGCGAAACTGTTGTGCAAACTGCCATTGAAACTGGAACTGGAACTGGAACTGGGACTCACCACAAATTGCAATGCCGGAAAAGTGGAAAAGTGGAAAAGCGGAAAAAGGGGTGTGTTTTGTGGAGGCGTGTGACTGTTGTAAATTTCCGCCAGCTATTTTTGGTACTTTTGTTTTATATTTGGCCTGGGCTTTGGCACAACAAAAAATCGTTAAAGAAGTTATAGTGAGAACGGGGCCATATAGAGCTATATATATCTATATATACATATATATATATATAGAGAGCAACAATCTGAGGGCAGGAGGAGGGCTGGCACGAGCGCTGGAACGTGACTCGAATAGCATTCCAATAATTGAAGGCAGCGACGACAGCCGAAGACGGCGAATTAAAGCCCGACATGAAGTATGGCGGCCATATCCTTCCCCTTCCCCTTCCCCGTCCCCATCCTCACACACTCTCTCACATCCCTCCGCTTATGTGTGTCAGCGGGGGCCGACGCTGACGGGCGCCTTCAAAACACATTAGTCCGTCCGAGGCCCCGACTTCTCGAGAGAAGTTTATGGTCTGTGCATGTGCCTCCCAGCTCCTGGAAGCTTCTCCTCACTCACTGCAGCTGCAGCTCCACTGATAATGGACTGGCGAAGGAAAAGCCCTGCCATTCCAACAGCGAGAAAAAAATTATATATGTATGCATTTTGTTCATCAAGCAAAAGTTAGGTACAATGTATATTTGGAGCTATAGGGATTTTAAAGCTGTTGGAAAAGGTAACATTTACTTGCTCAAAAAATGTTGGAAATTATTTGAAATCATCTTAAAGGCAGCCTAAAAGTATGCTACAAAATGTTTGAAACAGAAACACCACAAGAAAGATATTCCCCTATTTATAGGAACTTTTATAGGAAAGCATAAATATAAAATATACTTTTTATGCTATTTATATGTATTATTTTATATAAAATCTATATGAATTTTGTTAACCAAGTAAAAGTAAATTGAAATGCATTTTTACAATAGCAGAGATTTGAATTTTCTGGAAAAGTGTTTCTTAATTTATGATTCTCTAAAATTAACTTGAAAAAAAATGAAAAACAAAATCAAAGAACTTTACATTTTTAGATTTACTAAAAGAGAAAGTGCTGAAAGCGATTTAAAATAGCCTTAAAATGCAGCAGAAAAGTATGCTACGATTATTAACACAAGAAAGGTGCTTTGATAACTATGGGAACAAAATTATCATGAAATTCACCAAATAAATTTTATTAAATTCTATTGATACTTTGTAAAATTTTGTAAGAAATTGTAAAAAACAAATTAAAGAACATTTTTTCTACCTGTGCAGCTTCCATGCTCGCACGTTGTGCTAAAACTTTCAACGCTATCAGTTTAAATGCATTATGCCAGGGGCCTCGGGTCCTCGGGTGAGGAAATTCCGGCATTTTCCGGAATATTTCGGGGGAAGGGGGATGACTGGCTGACTGGCTGACTGACTGACTGGCCGGATGATGCCAGGCTGCCGACGAATGTATCCAATTTTAAATATGCATTAAGCCAATGAAAACTTGTGCCATAAAACCCGCTCAGCACGCACCGAGGAGATGTGTCAGAGAGCCGGACCGGAATTGGCAGCGTAGCAACGCAGGACGAGTCCGGAAAAAGTGTGTGCGAGTGTGTGTGCAGTTCAGGTGATAGCCAAAACACTTTATCGTCAGTCAAACAGAAGGCACACTCGGCACACTCGCACACTCGAAACACTGCGCTGTCAAATAATATTAGCATCAAGTCGGGAGAAAGCTAAATTTTACGATCCATTTAAGGGAAAGCGGCAAAGGGAAAGGGGGAAGGGCAATTGGGAACTGAGAACTGGGAACTGGGAAATGCGAAACCAGGTGAGCATCCAGGTAAGCCGCTTAAAGCTGTTTGCATTGTCACCATGCCGGTGTCTCCCTGAAATATTCACTTCACTTTTCAATCGATCGAATCCGGGAACACCGCTGTCACCTGTAATTTATGCTGAACTGATTTTATTAATGGATCCTTAGGCCCGTAAGCAGCACACACATTTGCCATTGGCGACAATGACACCCATTCAACATGCTCCCTTCGTCGACCAATGTGCACGTGGGCAATGAGTCAGTCAGTCAGTCAGTTAGTCAGTTAGTCAGTTAGTCAGTTAGTCGCAGGCATTTCAGCCAGTCACTCAACCCTCAAGTGTGTTTCGGGCCACACAACAAATTTGATTTGTGTGTGAGTGTGTGTGTGTTGTGCGGTGGTTGGTTTTAACAGTTCTAGTGTCCAGTTGGGATGATTGTCGTCATTACAGCCTCTGATTTATGGCTAGAGGTTTGCGTATGTTGCTTGTAAAATTTATATTCCTTTACCTCGGTATCTATATATCTTTACCTTCTTTTTGGTCATAAATCCATCTTAAAATGGTAATTCTTTATTGTTCTAGTAGAACTCCAGGGATTTATTATTTTCAAAAACTAGTTTTTAACTATTTTTAAATTATTTTAATGAAATTGTAGTTAAAGATTTTTAACACAGTTAAGGCTTCTTCGTTGATCAGCACCTTTTATAATAATGAGAATAGAAAGACTTTACAGTATTGAAAAGAAATACTGCTTTACAGTAACAGAAAATATTATTACTACAAAAACAAACATTTTAATTAATTCTATTAATAAAGAAAATAAGATTGTCTGCAAAGCTTCATTTAGATTTTAGATTCAAAATTGAGAGGGCTTAGCTAGATCAACTCATCTCTAAATGATAATATGGAATATACATACATATGTGATTTATAGAGCCGGAAATGCCTCCTTTGCGTTGCAAAACTACTGACTAAAACTATAAGACCCTGAAAGGATATAAGACAAAATTAGTTTAGTTTTAATGCCAAATGTGTACATATGTATCTAAGCAATTTATAATACTTACCGCAGGGAAAATTATTTTTATGGCTTAAGAAGTTTCTGGGGGGCTTTCTCTCAAATAAACATGCATAAAATATATAGAAAAATAATTAAAACTTGATAAATGGATAAATATCTATGATATATCGATTATCTGTTATATATCGATAAATGTATCGATAAATGTATTTAATTTATAGTACTTAGCCACGTAAATGTTATTTTTATAGATTTTGAAGTTTCTGGGAAGGCTTTTTGTCAAATAAACTTTCATAAAATATATAGAAAAATCATTAAAACTTGATATATGGATAAATATCAATGATATATCGATTATCTGTTACATATTGATAAATATATCGATAAATATATATTTTATCGGGTGACTGTATTGCTTATGTATTTATTTTTGTTCTCCTTTAATTATTCCTTTTCATGGGTATAACTTTGGTGGCCACCCTTGTTTGTTTTTTTTTGTGGATTTTTTCTGTTTGTTGCTGCTGCCTGTTGTTCGTCATGATGTTTGTTTGTGCCATCTTCGTCATTGTCCTGCTCCCTTGTTCCATTTTTCGGGCCTTCTTCCATGCTCTTTTCCTATCTTTCTCTCTGTTTTTCTTTCTTTCCGACTCTCTGTTTTTCTCTCTTTCTGACTCTTTTTCTCTCTCGTTCTCTCCCTCTCTCCTTCTCTCCCTTTCTGACGCTCTGGCGCTGTGTCGCCATTTTGCGTGCTGCCATTTTCATTTGGCAAACGTTACAATTCTACCGTTATTGCTGCTGTCGCTGTTTCTTTTTTTTCTCTCTTTTTGCTTGTTGTTTTTGTCAACATTACTAGTCGCCCACGTCATCAGCAACAACAACAGCAATAATAACAACGACAGCAGTTAGGAAAAACATCTTAGTCACTTTCACTTTTCATTACACTCGCCATTCCTTTCCCTTTCGCTTCTCCATCCGCCGCTTTTCCGCCTCCCCACCACCACCTCACCCTAGCATTGCTTTTATCGCCGTGTGCTTTTGTCATGCGGCGTTTTACATGACGTCCTGGTTTTCCGCCGCCCATCCCCCCACCCTCCTCCGTTGCCTTTGTTGGCTGTTGTCAGTGCTGGTTTTTCTTAGCCAAAATGGTTTTTAACCCAAATTGCAGCAATTTTCACGCGCTGCACTCAAATCCGCTTAGCGACAATTTTCCCACACGAATGCTTAACGAGCGAATGGCTCTCCCTCACACACATACTCTCCCTTTCCTTCTCTAACTCCTCCCTCCTTGCCTTATCTGCTGTCTCTCTCTCTCTCTATAATTGAATTAATCCTTGAGCAGCGCTCACTGTGAAAGCTGAAAAGCTGTCCAGGACTTAATTGCAGATCCAGGCGAAAATCTGCAAAATATTAACTAAGCTTCGCGAGGCGATTGAGTGCAGGCTCCCCGACAATAGGTTACCCGGAATTCTGTTTGCTTAAGAAAACATTGCCTACTTTTTGGGGCAACTAAGAAAAGAGGCAGGAGAGAAATTTATAATTTCCTTTGATCTACTAAATTGTATATTTTAATAACTAAATTCATTTTATTCAGGGAATATTTTATCAATTTTAATTTAATAAATATGATAATTAATAGCGAGTTCAAGAATATTTCCTTAAAAATTAATTACTGTCTTTTATATACAAATCTTTCGAAGGATTGCCTACCTCTTTAGTATCCTCTCTAGTATCCAATGCAGGACTTACTTTACTTTACTTTTTTATTATAACTTTTATTGTAAATATTTTATATACCTTAAATTCGATACAATATCCTAGAAATTTAGTAATCTTCAAGCAGATTTGGTTCGGGACTAGCTATTACTACCTGAAAATCCCTGTAACTTTGAGTAAATATATTAAAAAAAAATCAAGAACCCTTTGAATGAAGGATTCACGAGCATTCAATCGGCAGACAAAGCAATACTTATCGCCCCACTGGCTGTCAGACCCCGAGGATGGAAAGTAATTGCATAACGGACACAAAAACAGTCAGCGATTTGGGTTAAAATAAATTGCATGTTTCATTTACGGCACTGCTGGCGGCAACGGCAGAAACGGCGGCATGCAATCGCCAGGAAGTCGAGGAAAGTCCTACTCCCACACAGACAAACACACACACACACACAGAGAGACGAGGAGTTTCTGGACTTACGTGTGCCCTAGGGCCACTGGCACGCCCATCTACCTTCGCCTGGGCCAGAGCCGGACAGAGCCCGGACAGCCCGGTCCTGGGCCCACCACCTCCCGCAGCGTTAGTTGTTTTGCATAATTAATGCCATCATAGGCAGAGGTAATTGCATCTAACCCATTGCCCACGTCGTCGTCGTTGTCGGTGTCCTGCCGCAATGTGGCCGTAATGACGGTATCAGCCCCAGGACCGCATTAAGGCCAGGACCCACATGCTCCAAGCTCCATGCACCCCGTAACTCTCACCCTCACCCTCACATCAGGTGCAAACTGTGGGCAATTGATTTTGATTTTGATTCATTGGACAAGCGAAGGGGAACACTGGTTGGAATTAATTTTAAATATTTAAAGAGCGGCAAGCGACGCATCGTTTAAGCAGACATTAAGTTAATAAAACTCCAAGGACGCGCAGCATTGGTCCTCCTCTTGCTGGTAACTTAATTATGCAGCTGCCAGGTCTAGGACAAGGATGCTGGATGCTGGGATGTTGGATGCTGGGATGCCGCTGAAACTGTTCCGGGATGTGGATGTGAATGTGTCTGTAGCTGTGTGTGCATGTGTGCTCCGGGCTCCTGGTGAATTTATGAAATTTTTATGGCTCGCACTTGACATCACTTAAAGGCAAGAGGACACACACACACACGGTGAGAAAATGGCAGGGTAATTGAGCTCTTAAATTGGGTCAAACAAAGAATTTTCCCAAGGGTTTAAACCCCTTGATTATTGGAGTTTTTCAAATCAAAGAAATTAAACTAAAATCAGGTTGATAACCCTTTTTTGTTTTCCGTGTCAAATGGGTTAAGAGGCTAAGGGGGAAAAATCAGAGAAAATGGGCCGAGTGTCAGCGCGTTGTGCCCAGTAAATCAAAGGAATGGCAATCACAATCCTTTCACAGGCTGTCAGGGTCTGCTTAAGCGCAGCCAAGGCATCAAATTTCAGGGCTTGGCACCGAAAAATACCAAACATGACAAGGAGGTACAAGGAGTGAGAGCTGAAAGAGAGTTGAGACCCAAGCCAGGCGGGGATGCTGTGGAGCAACAGCAAACGGATTTGAGGCGACAGATTGATGTTGATGCGAAGAGCAGCTACAAAGATGGATGAAGTGGCAGATAGATGGCTTTGGCCAGCACTTTCCACACTTCCCATAAATGTCGGGCAATGAAAATGTTTGCCCAGCTAGCACGGAGCACGGAGCACGAGCCGTCGTGTCGTGTCGTGTGAAGTCGTAAAGAAAATGTTGCTTTGGCCATGGCCATGACTATCCTACACCGACTCCTACTCCGACTCCATCTCCTGTTATACCTTGTTAGCTGTTGTGTAGATTTTGGTTATGGAAAGACCACCCCGTCGTCTGTTGTCCGTCGTCCATCAGGCAGTTTCCCGTCTTAATGCCAAGCGAAGCGTGCGGCGCACACGAACCAACCAACTCCTAGTGCTCCTCCTGCTCCTGCTTCTGCTCCTGTTCCTGTTCCCTCTTCTCTTGCTTCTCTTGCTTCTCCTGGCTTCTCCTGCTCTTTCCCAGCTCGGTTGTGTGGCATTCCAGAAAACGAAAACATATTTTCCATGCGAGTGCACAAAGCGATGCGAGACGCACGGCAACAACAGCAACAACAATGGCCCACATATTTCGACGTTCGCTCGGCTTATCCTCACTGTACAGTAGATATATACATACCATCTAGGTACATACATATGTATGTATGGATGAGCAGGGAGCCCTGTGGGTATTTTCTACGCTTTTCTGCCTTTTGCCTGCTGCTGCTGCTGCTTGCTGCTCCTGTTGTTGTTAATCCTTTTCGAAATTTTTAGTTTGATTGTTGGGAAAATATTTTAAGCCCCCCAAGCACAAGTACACACACACACACACATAACACCACACACACACACTCCAAACGCATTAGCATAACGTGTGTGGATGCTTTTAGGTGGCGGGGATGCTTTTGAGGAATGGAATTCTGAGATGTGGTTAAAGCTTAAAGCGGTTAAAGGGAGTTATTTTTATGAGGGAGAAAGCAAAATATTTAACACAAGGTCCACATGGCATCCACATAGATTCCACATAGATTTCACTTCAAGTCCACATGAAGAATCTCAGAATTTGACGACTCCTAGCTTAGGTGTATGCTTATGGTCAAAATGCTACTGCTTTCAGTAAGTTCCACATTAAATCCACATATGTATGTGGCTTATAAAGACTTAATTTCCACCTAAAACCCTTCACTTTATATCGTGTACGAAAATTTATTTTCTTATATTTTCAGCACAAATTTTACATCCATTTCGAACTAGAAACCCCATTTTACATAAGATCCACATTTAGATCAGCATTTAGCAACCTTTTTTGGGAGATTTAAGGACTTAACGATTTAACAGTAAAGTGTGGACTTAACTTTAAATTTAAAGTACTTAAATTTTAGGTCGAATTCAACTTAATTCCACATAAAAAGCACAATTTTCCAATCAATGCTCATATTTCCAGTCAATGCTTTGATTCCACATGATTCCACATGGAATCCAATACTGCAGAAATACTCAAAAGTTAAACTAACAAGTTCCACATGGAATCCACACCCTTAAAAAACCCCCAATTTTCGCTTATTTTGCATATCACCCCGACCTGCCGCCATTTGCATATTACACTGTTCTGTTCCCAAGTTCCACACGCCATCCACAGCCGGCAATACACAAAATAAAACAAGAAAAACCAACGAAAAACAAAGAAAAAAGGCCACCATTGCGGCTCATTTGCATGGCAGATGACAAAAAAGCTCGTAGCGAATGCAAATTGAATCCAATTTAAACGCACGGCCATCGCAGGCGACGTTTAAAATTCAGCAAACCGACGGCAATCGCTCAATGACATTGATTGGCTGCTGCACGAGTGTTTCGCATTTCGCCCTTCGCATTTCTCTACCTCCCTCCCTCTTTCCCTCTTTCCCCTTTTCTCCTTTCTCTTTTCTGGGGGGAACGGACAATTAAATATTTGCCTGTCTTATGGCCGCCATTTGTTTTCCCCCGTGAAACGTGACCCAGACGGGCAGCAGCAACTGTGACTGTGACTGTGACTGTGACTGCGGCAGCGGCAGAACTCGTTACTGTCACGCCCCGTTGCCGCTTGGACATGACAAAGGTTGACATTGCGCCTGCATTTATTAAAACAACTGCCAGCAGGACGTGAAGCGTGTAGGCAAAAAAGTTGAGAGCTCAACAGAAAGGCGGTAAAAGCGGGGGGTGGGGCTTATTAAACGATGTGCGAAATGCTTAAGCCGCAGCAATTGTCGTCTGTCGCCTGTCTGGGGATCTGAACTTGAACGGTGATCGTATTGATATTTCGCTTTAACTATTGATTACACCTTAATTACCCTTAATTTTACCTAAACTGAAACTTCCTTTGGTTTTTAATTTGATATCCTTGCCGTGTCCTTGCAGTTTATTGGCAACAATAATGGTCAGCACAACATTGACGACACTGGCTGCTGGACAAACAACTAGTAGCAGTAATCATCATCACCACCACCATCACCACCAGCCGCAGCAGCAGCAGCAGCAGCATCAGCAGCCGCAGCAGCAGCAGCAACAGTCGCAGCAGTTGCAATACCAGCGACTGCAGCCCCACGCAGCAGCCGCAGCAGCCACAGCGAGCCAGCAACGTAGCAGCTTTTACGCGCTGAACGGCAGCCTTGATCACGATTGTGACGGCAGCAACTCAAGCTACCAGCATCAGCAGCAGCAGCAACAGCAGCAGCAGCCGCAACCGCAGCTGAATCTGACGCAGGCGCTGCTGTCACCATCGCCGCCACTTAACGATCAGATCAGCTTGCTCTTCCCCAAGTGCCGACCCAAGCAACAGCAGCAGCAGCAACAGCAGCAGGCAACCCAGCAGCAGCAGCAGCAGCGACATGAGCTCCTGGCGGACGTGAATCTGAACAACAGCAGCAGTAGCAATCGGAGCAGCAGCCCCATTCCGGCGGCCATTTCCACGGAAGAGAAACCGCTGTCCAGTTCGCCGCCCCTTGTTACGCCCCTGATAACTCCAACGAGCAACAGCACGCCGCCCAGCTACTACAAGAGCGTCAATATCATCACACAGTCACCGCCACCGCATTCGGCCTCGTCGCACTCCTCCGAATCGCTATCCTCGGTCACGCCGCGCATCTCCACGAATCCCTTCCTGTGCGCCCCACTGACGCCGCCCACGCCGCCGGACGACGAGGAGCCGCAGCTGGACAACGCCGGTGGAGAGACCACCGTGGAGCTGAGCAACAGGAGCCGGAGCAGGAGCGGAGCGGCGGCCATTAGTGAGGAGCCCGATTATCCTTCCTCCTTCTATTATCACCACACCGTCGTGGGGGACAGCCGGCGTGGCACCGGCGGCTACGCGGAGATGCCGCGCAAAAGGAGCGCCAACCTGCCCGCCACCAACAGGCAGCAGCAGCAGCAGCAGCAGCAACAGCAGCAGTTGCATAATGGGAACGGAGCCGGCGGTGGCAGCCAAAACCCTTTCATCAAAGAAAACTATTGGGAGGCGCCACCCACCAGGGCTAGCTCGCTGCTTCACTCGCCCACGGAGTATGCCGAGGAGCATCAACAGCATCAGCATCAGCAGCAGCATCAGCAGCAGCAGCATCAGCAACATCAGCTACAGCAACAGCATCAGCAGCAGCAGCAACAGGCTCAGCACCTGCACGCCTCTGCCAGACGAGCTTACCACCAGCAGCGGGAACAGGCGTACGGATTGGGCCAAAGAACGCAGCAACAGCAGCAGCAGCAGCCGCAGGCTCAATTGCGGGTAGGCAGAAGTCCGGTGAATCGTAACAGCTTTCCGCAACAGCAGCAGCAGGTGGCCACTGCCTCCGCCAGCACTAATCCCTGCGCCGATGGACTGACTCCGCTGGCCAGTCACTATCTGTATGGCAGCAAATCGTCGCTGGATCAACATGCCGGCGACTGGGAGCCGCGGGAGCAGCGCAAGCTGAGGCTACGAGAGGAGCGAGAGCGGGAAAGGGAGAGGGAGAGGGAGCGGGAGAGAGACCGAGAGCGGGAGCATCTACTGCTGGAACAGCAGCAGCAAATGCAGCTGCAGGAGGTGCATGCGGCGAGGGAGAACCACCTAAGCCATCTGGCGGGTCAGCAGCAGCAGCAAAGGAAGCGTCATGGTCATGGCGAGGAGCGGGAAAGAGAAAGGGAGCGAGAGCGAGAGCGAGAGCGAGAACGGGAACGGGAACGCGATCATCGTTTGGTCAATGGCAATGCGGATCTCAACGAGAGCTGGCAGCGTGAGTAAAATTTTAAATGTTGCTTTTTAAGTTATCCTTTCAGGGATCCTAAAGATAAAATACCTCAAAAGTATGCAATGATATGTCGTTAGACTCTGATATCTGAATCTCTTTGTGGTATTCTTTACGGAGTCATTTTAATTGACTTCGATAATAAATCGATAATTAGATTGTACCTTCGATAGCAAAAGCTAGGAACCGATAACCGTAATTGTAATATTATTATTTTATATTATTTTAATTCTGTTTCGATAAAGCATTTCCGATAATTACAATCAAATAAATTTAAAAAAAAATTAAACTTTGGATTTTGTAAGCTTAAACTTAAACTCTGATTTTCCCACACAAAACCTAGCTAAAATTCCCATAAAATGCAGTCATGGAATAATTTAAGCAATATTATTTTGCAAAGAAATTATGTATAATTATATTCCTGGTGCACAGCATATCCTTTTGTGAGTGCGAGTAGCAGAATCCTTGGGTAGAACTGATTTAGAGTGGGCACACAGGCATTCTACGGGGCGAACCTCAGGCCGAGCGGCAACCTCTGTGGTTGCACGTGCCTGCAGCAATTTGTGGCTTGAAGGACTCTCTCCGCCAGCCAAGGAGAATGAGGTAGCAGGAGCTGAAGCAGCAGAAGCAGCAGGAGCAGCAGTTCCTGGGCGAAACCAATTTCCGACTGGCTGAATGCCGGACAGATAGACAGATGGACATGGGGGCCGGGTAATTGAATTGCAAATCATGCGTAATGAAGTGTACTGCAAATATGTATGAAGCGAAGAGAGAGAGAGAGAGAGCACAACACAGCCAATGCCCAGTCCTTGTCCGTGTCCAATTCAGGGAAGGAGCCACCGCGAACAAAGCGTAGGAAGCGCTCCAAAATGGAATTTAATTGATTGCAATTAATTGGCATGCCAAGCCGTCCAACTGATGATATCGCCTGTGACCCTTGTCATCGCCACAACCCTGATTTCATTCCTTTTTCCACCCTCTATCACTCATCCACAGATCTGCGTGTGACGACGGAGAACCAGACGGCGACGGAGGAGAACAGCAAGCCCGGAAAGCTGACGACGGACAAGTCCCAGCTCCAGATGCAGTCTCTGCTCAACCAGGCCAGCCAGAGTCACAACCAGATCCAGATCCAGAGCCCAGAGGCAAACAATGTCTACAGGGAGCACAAGCTGGACGCCTGGCAGCTGGAGCGCAACTACACGCTGGCCGTGGAGTCGCGTCACGGCATCATAGGTAAGCTTGGGGTTCTTTTTTTCGGAAAAAAAACAATATGTAACTCTTTACCCTTACAGAGTATGAAGGCTCCCCACGGCGCATTGGAGTTACCACTAACAACTTGGTTGCTGCAGCAGCAGCAGCAGCAGCGGCAGCAGCGGCAGCAGCGTCGGCAGCATCGGCAGCGGCGCAAGCCACAGCGGACGAAAGCGAACCACCAGCAACTGCAACGGATCCAGGATCAGGATTAGCAGCAGCAGCAGGAGCACAACAGCTTCCCATGGCAGCAGTGCCGCCGTTGAGTGCCACGGCCACCTCGCTGCAAAAGACAGCGGCAAGGGCAGCACTCGCCGCTTTGGCCCAGACACAGCCCCATGCCCAACATCCCCTAAGTGCCCTCAGCGCCCTTAATGCCCACAATGCCCACATGCCCCTGAATCCCAACCAGATCCACCAGCAGGCGGGACAGCCATCCCAGCAGCAGCAGCAGCAGCCGCTGCAGGCATATCCCGTGCGTCCCGGGTTTCCACAGGTGGGTTTCTTTCTCTCCCTTTCTCTCTCTGCGTTACGCATCTTACTATTTATATTTTCATTTTGCTGCTTGCTTCTCCAGCGCATCATCTCGCCGCCTCATCGCGAGCCTCGCAGCAGCTCTCCCACCCTGCAGCAAACGCAGCAGCCGCTGCACATGCAGCAGCAGCAGCAGCAACAACATTTCGCCAGCCTGATGAGCAACCATAGCAACAACAATACCAACAACACCAACAACAAGCAGCCGCTGAGCAGCGACAACAATGCAGAGGACACCAGCAACGATGTGTCCGAGATTGGCACCATATCGGATCTAACCACTCCGGAGGTGGCAATAGCCGGAGCTGGACTTGGAGTAGGAACCGGAGGAGAGCTGGCCGGTCGAGCAATGACACCACCGACAGTCGGAAATGGAATGGGAACGGGAACGGGAACGGGAACAGGAAACGGAACGGGAATGGGAACGGTGGCTGGAAATGGAACCGGAAGCGGAAACATAAATGGAACCGGTCCCGGTTTGGGTCCCCTGAGCCTACACACCAAATCCTCAACCTTTGATTATTTGTACGAATTCTCGGAGACGCGCAAAGTGCTAGAGGAGTTCTTCAAGTGTCCCTCCACCGACGAGCAGCCCATCATGGAGAACGGCAGCGATGTGGACAGCATTGTGAGTGAAGCAAGTTCCTTAACCATTAATATATAATAATAATAATAATGTTGTTTCTCCTGAAGGACATACAGTACGAGTTCCATAGCAACTTTGAACGCGATGAGGAGGATCTGGCGGAAGAAGAGGAGGCCGAGGATGATGACGAGGGCGATGACGACCTGGCCGACGAGGAGAATGACGAGGCAGAGGATGAAGATGATGGCGTGTTGGACCAGGATCATGAGCTGAACTACCGCCAGCAGCAGCAGCAGCAGCAGCAGCAGCAGATGCAGGCTGCTCCCACCGAGCGCCATGTCTACGGCGGCTATGGACAGCAGCCGCAACAGCAGCAGCAGCAGCAGCAGCAGCAATCATCGCATGGCATGGGCGTAACCCGGCGCCACTACAGCGGCAGTCCGTTGATGCGGGACTTTGACTTCTTCCTGGACTCTGCCAGCCGGAGCAGCGGTGAGCGGGATGGCGATCAGGATGGACTCAATCACAACCAGTTGCTGAGTGTCGGCAGCAATGGCCAGGGCGGCGTTGGTGTGGGCGTGGGCGTGGGCCCGGGCGGAGGACACAACTATCGCTACTCGCCGGAGACCACCGACTATGATTCTAACTGCGGCGATCTGGACAGTGAGTGTCAGGATCAGAATAAGGATCATTTTGGCTTGCTAATCTAACTCTCCCCTTGCTTAACAGGTCTTTCCGGTGAGATGAACGGCGGAGTTTCGACCTCCTGCTCCAACTACGCCAAGTACTATGCCTCGGCCATGCCTGTGCTGGAGGATGGCCTCTCCTCTGGTCACACCAGCGACACCGAGAACAACAACAACAACAAGAACCTGCAGCAGGCGCTGGCCAATCAGGACCGAGATCGGGTACAAAGCCAGTGCCCGCCCACCAGTCTCAGTGCCAGCACCAGCATTGGCGGCAGCGGCGGCATCTCCATGCTGATGGACATGAAGCGCATCTCCACGAACAACAGCCTGAACAGCATGCACAACCTGACAACCACCACGGCCTCCACCACGGACAGCAATGGCATAGGAGGAGGAGGCATTGGTCCCAGTCCCAGCAATGGCCAACTGGCCAAGCCTCAGACACAGTCGCAGCCTCCGCTTCTGGGCCAGAGTCCCAGCAACCACAGCAAAGTGTTCAAGAACATCGATCCAGAGCTGGATTCGCTCTACTCGATCAGTAAGTCTAAGATTCTTGTTTGCAATTCCAAATTTAAACATGGTTTCTAACCCCTTCAGGTGTTTTCCACCGCCCGGACACGGTGCAAATGACGCCACCGCCGCCCGCTCCGGCACCGCATCGCAAGCCCAACACCAATGGCCAGGCCGATGTGGATCTGCTGCAGCCCAGCAGCAAGCACACTCCCCTGGCGGTGGCCATCAGCTCCACGCTGCAGCGCAGCTCTCCCACCGCGGCAATTGCCGGAAGCGGAAATGTTAGCGGAGGTTTGAACTCAAAGCCGCGAAGTGCGGGCAGCAATTGCAGTAGCAGCAATGGCGGTGCAGGTGGAGGTGGAGGTGGAGTGCCGCCACCCATACCGGAGAGAAGCAACCTTCCGCCCGCTCAACGGTCGCCATCGCCAGGCCTCAACTCGCCCGTCTGGCTGTCACGTCACCTGGACGGCGGTGGCAGTGGCAGTGGGGCTGGAAAAGCTCTGCTAGAGTCTGCGTCGGACAACCATTCGAAGAACCACAGTGCCGACGAGGAGGATGTGGATACCGACCTGGAGACGGACCGCCTGCTGGGCCACCAGCGGCTGGACGATCAGGGCTATTATGATGAGAACAAGAGCTGGGACCGCAAGCCGCGCTCGCTGCTATCGAAAATCTCGCCCAAGCAGCAGCAGATGCCCAGCACCAAGACGCGCAACGGCTACAATGCGTTGCTTAGCTCCACGCCGGAGCTGCCGCCACCGATTCCGCCCAAGAGTCAGCAGTCCGGCTCCGGACTCGGTGGCCTGGGTGCCCTTTCGCAGGGCAAACTCCTGGATCTGGTTGGCGGCATGGTGCAGCGCAGTTTGTCGCGTAGCAGCTCCTCGGAGCATAGCGACAAGTCGCCCAGTAAACTGGTAGCCAATACCTCTGGCGGTGATATGTGCTCGGCCGGGTCCGTGGATGTGGTGGCCTCAGCAGTGGCGGCCACCACGGCGGCAGCTGTGGCAGCAGCAGCGGCAGCAGCGGTGGCAGCGGCAGCAGGAACAACCCCAGCACTGGGGAGTCCCGGGAATGGAGGAGGATCAGAGAGATCTGCTGCAGGTGGAGCAGGGAATACCAGCGGATCAGGAGCTGGACTCAAGCAGCTCGTCGGCGAGCCGTCAGAGAATGGAGCGGCCAATGGAGGAGTGGCGACAGCCACAGCCGCAGTGGTAGCCAATGGCGGCGGTGCGAATCCAGGCAGCGGCAGTGGCAGCGGCACGAACATCGCCAATGCAACAGCCAATGGCAACAACGGAACCGGAAGCGGAGCCGGCAGCAACAGCAACAGCGGCAGTGGCAGCGGCGAGAAAAAAGTGAAAAAGAGTAAGAGCAAAGAAGGTAAATGCGTTGGGTTTATCCTTCGTTCGATTGTTCCCATAACCGTCTATATATATACATTTATATATCTGCATATATATAGTAATTGTCACATATATAATATATCCTGTGACCATGTCATGTCGGTGTGCTGTGTGCATTGCATTGATGTTGTCTAAAATGCCAGAGAAACTTCTATAAAATCGATAAAGAAAATGAAAATGAAAATGAAAACTGAAAACGAAAAGAAGGCGTAAATTGATCAATTGATTAAACCTATATGCAAATCTCTCTCGATCCATATTAATCCGTATATTAATCGTATATATAATATTTTTACCTATCATTTCTCTGTATTCTTTCGCATATTTATTTGCGTATTTTTTGCATGCGTCGTTCGTTCGTTCGTTCGTTCAACCAAAAATCAAATCAAAACCAAAAACCAAACTCTACTCTTCATTTTACTGTGTCTGTGTGTGTGTAAAATACAATTTGTAAGATAAAATTCCATTATGTAATAGCGTTTAAGATCCAACACGAACAAGAAGACACAAAACAAGGCAAAATAATAGCTTTCAATTGATAGATATTCACATTTTATTCAGTTTAAGGACTCGGAGTATTCAGATATTGACTAGAACTTCTAGATAAAGCTGCATACCAATTTTGAAGGCAGAACCCTTGCAAGGTCCCGAGATCTAGGCTCATGTTTTACTGAGACAAGACTGACAAGACAGGGAGATTAATTCAAAAAGCTTAATTCTGACTGAAATTAAAATAGAAATTTTTAATAAAATAATTGGGTAACTTAACAAATATAGCAGAGTATCTGATAAATATTATAAAACGTAGAAGACTCCAGAAGTCTTACATATGAAATTTATTGCAAATAACTCCTAAATAAAGGTACATACCAAGTTTAAAGACAGAACCCTTGCAAGGTCCTGAGCTCTAGGCTAATGTTCTGTTGGGCGGACAGACAGACGGACAAACGAACCAGAATCTATCTAACTACCTCGCTGGCACACATGCACGTACACTAAACCAACTTATACTTCACACGTACTCTGTGATCCCCAATAATCTTTGAAACTGTTGTGTTAACCGGTCTTGTCTATCTTCTCACCAACTGCAGGCGGTGCAGTGCTCATCGAGGGCGTGCTCTTTCGGGCCAAGTACCTGGGCTCCACGCAGCTGGTCTGTGAAGGTCAGCCCACGAAGTCAACGCGCATGATGCAAGCGGAGGAGGCCGTTTCCCGGATCAAGGTAAAGTCCATTTAGGAAGTGCCAATAACTGGAATTGATATCTATAATGCTCGCCTGATGGTCGATCGATTGCTCCGATTGATCAGCTTTGGTTCCATTTCGTGACTCTGTTTTTTCTTTTTTAATTAATTTTTTAGTACTACAAATTGATACAATTATTTAAAGATCATGTTAAACTTTGCGCAATAATAAACAAATTAGAGCTACTTTTGATTCCCGCTCGATCTGTCCAATCTCTCCAATATTTTTCAGTTGCCCCCACATTATTCAGTCCCAGCCCCATCATCGAACCATAGATTCTTGCTATTTATGCTATGCGATAAACTTTATATACTCAATATAATTACAAAAAAATTAACAAATGAATAAAATAACATTTATTTGATATTCCGATATTTATGCGGTTATTGCAATATTTATCGATATTTTGAAATTCAATCATATAAAGTTTACGATATTTATTTTATCGATTATTTTTTTGTTAATATATCGGACATTTCCCATCGATATCCCGTACATCAAAGCTGATTAAAGGACCGACCTAAAGAGCCACACAGAAAGAGAAAGTCATTAACTGTTTACTGTTATATTTTCATGTATCATCTCCTTCACATCAAATGCTCCGCATCCGCGACGACCAACCACGCTAACCAAAAACCACGTATCGCCATGCAAACAATGACAAAAATCTTTATAAATTGAATTGAAACACAAAAATTCGCATTATAGGCGCTGGTAAGTAATGGAGAAACTAGCCAAAAGCCCCACTTAAGCCACCCAGCAACCACCTAAACTAGAAACCCAGAAATCTACCTACCAAAATCCACCTAACCCACCTCTGTTTTTGCCTGATTTGCCTCGAATTCGTATTGGCTCGATGACATTTGGCCCGCTGTAAATTTTGTGTTACCCAAAAGCAAAGCTTGCCTCCCCGAAAGATCCCTCCAAGTCCCAAGTCCCAAGTCCCACAACTACTCCCCACATAGCCCCCATAGTAGCTTATAAATATTATTTATATATATTTAAATTTCCCGATTAACCCTTTCAGGCCCCCGATGGCGATGTACAGCCCAGCACCGAGGTGGATCTGTTCATATCGACGGAGAAGATCATGGTGCTGAACACGGACCTCAAGGAGATCATGATGGACCATGCCCTGCGCACCATCTCGTATATCGCAGACATTGGAGACCTTGTGGTATTGATGGCCCGCCGACGGTTCGTGCCCCAGGACATCGATGATGCCCCCAAACCCAATCGCACACCCAAGATGATCTGTCATGTGTTCGAAAGCGACGAGGCCCAGTTCATAGCCCAGTCCATTGGCCAGGCTTTTCAGGTGGCCTACATGGAGTTCCTCAAGGCGAACGGCATCGAGGATCATCGGTTTGTCAAGGAGATGGACTACCAGGAGGTGCTCAACAGCCAGGAGATCTTCGGCGACGAACTGGAAATCTTTGCCAAGAAGGAACTGCAAAAAGAGGTCGTTGTGCCCAAGGCAAAGGGCGAAATCCTGGGTGTGGTGATCGTGGAGAGCGGCTGGGGATCGATGTTGCCCACTGTGGTGATTGCCAATCTGATGAGCTCCGGGGCAGCGGCTCGATGCGGGCAGCTAAACATTGGCGACCAGCTGATCGCCATCAATGGGCTGAGCCTTGTCGGACTGCCGCTGTCCACTTGCCAGACGTACATCAAGAACACCAAGAACCAGACGGTAGTCAAGTTCACGGTGGTGCCCTGTGCACCCGTGGTCGAGGTGAAGATTAAGCGGCCGGAGACCAAGTACCAGCTCGGGTTCAGCGTCCAGAATGGAGTGGTAAGTGGTAGAAATAATTGTGATAAGAACAATATATAATATAATAGCGATAAATGTATCGTTTTATTTAAGATCACTTATCGATCACCTTTTTTAAAGTATTGCAAATATAAATATTGTTTGTTATGTAATAATAATTTATCGATACTGTATTTATGTAAATATGTTAATCGGTTTTTTCATGTTTAACTTGTTTTGTATATCGATCCAATAATTTGTATAAACAACAAATTACAATTAATTAATTGCAGACGGTATTATTTTATATTTTAAATTGTAAGCTTAACGATATTCTAAATTCTTTATATTTATTATAATTTCGATACATCACACATTTCGATATTATCGATATTTTTTTGGACTTATAGTATGGATAAATCAGATAAATAGTTTTTTTTTTATAAACTCGATAAATGTGTTTTTTTCATCGGAAAACATCAATATATCGATAAATCAGCATTTGATAACCGTTCGATATATCACTTCCTCATTGCAGATCTGCAGTCTACTGCGTGGCGGAATCGCAGAGAGGGGCGGCGTCCGTGTGGGCCATCGCATCATCGAGATCAACAACCAGAGCGTGGTGGCTGTGCCCCACGAGAAGATTGTCAACTTGCTGGCCACATCCGTGGGAGAGGTGAGTGCCCTATGCTAATATGCTTGATTAAGAATGAAATTAAACTCTTGAATTCTGTTTTAGATACTCATGAAAACGATGCCCACGTCCATGTTCCGCCTGCTCACTGGCCAGGAGAATCCCATATATATTTAAGCAAGCCTGATGGAGGAAGGATAATAAAAGGCGATTATTGTTAACTATAAAGAAAAACAAAAAAAAAAAAAAACAGAAATCATATGAGGATATTACGATATTTAGTATATATACCTATACATTTATAGAGCGAGAGGAAGATGTATATGCGTGTATAGGTTTAGGAGGATATGATTTAGCTTACTTATATATATATATATATACTAAACATATACGTTTTTTTTTTCGTGTGTAACCTAGACAAAGTTCGATCGGAGGCGAGTTAAGAGCAGCTACTACGACAAATAAGAGGAGACGAAGCGATAACTAAACACACATGGCACGCCTTTTGCAAAGCTTAGTAATAATAGTTAATAACAAGGCCGACAGACAGACGGGCATAACTATATACATATATATATATATATATAACAATGATGATGCAGATGAATGATGATGATGAACATAATGACCTTTTTGCGAAAACGTCCTTAGCTTAGTTGAACGGCGACATTAGTCAGAGATTAAGGCGGTTAGTAACAGACCCGCCCTACCCCCTTTCCCCCAGATCCCATATATTATATATGCTTACCCATTACTTATTGTATAAAACAAAAAGGACACGAGCACAAGGCAACTCAAGACCCCCAACCGAATCGGGATTCGCAGCAGGCAGCTCTTTTGATATAGTCTATATATACATGAATATATATACATATATATATATATAATTCACACACTATATAGCACCCCGATATATTTATATATATTTAACAGAACGGAATGCTTGGGTCAGATAGTAAATTGGGAAATTGTCAAAGCGTTTTCCACTCGCACACATAGCCGAGAATTTTGATAGTTGTAACGGATATAGCCTGATCATATTGTGTATTTGTATTGCGTAAATTGAGGAGCTCCTTACACACAATCCCACCCCACACACGCCCCATATAGAGGATTTAGTTTAGCAGACACAATCGACACTCTACACTCTACACTCTACACTCTACACTTTACACTACAGTCATACATACATACACTCACCACACACACCCACTTAGACGCTTCGATTTCAAACCATCTTCGTCCAAAAATTGTGCTACTACTCGTTAAACAAGTTGATAGATATAGAAAGAGAGAGAGAGAGGGATATAGGAAGGGATATTACAGAAGGGAAGCAAAAAGAGAAAGAGATATGAATGGGAAAGAGACAGAGCTAGCCCAGTAGAAAGAGACGGAGATAGAAAGCGAGAAAGAGAGGTAACGATATCGCACGTACCTAGGTTCGATTTATATAGAGAGTTATAGCGGCGAAAGGGAGACGGCAACAGGAACAGTCAGAGACAGAGATAGCGACAGCGATAGAGATCGATTGATTGCATTTCTTTCTGTGTGTGTGTGTACAATGTGTGTGTGTAAAATACTCGCTTTTCGGCCCACAAAAAAAACAATGAAAGGAAAACCAAAAACAAAATGCAATCCACTAAGGGAACTATTATTAACTACGAGTACGATCTAATTATGCAACGGCATTGAACGACGTTTGGCCGAATTTCCGCTGCTTGGCACGGGCCACGCCCACGCCCCACCAAATAATACCAAAAAATTAAAAAAAAAACCAAAAACCAAAAAAAAAAGAATTAAAACCAAAAACAGCTTCTGCAAACGAAAAACCAAAGCAAACTGAAAGGCGAACGAAGAAACAAATGCATACAACTAATAAGTAATAAATTGTTTTTTTTTTCGTGGTGTACATTATTTATATATGGAAAATGGAAATTGCATTAACAAATTTAATGGATATATTGAATATTTATTAAAAACAAGAAAATCGCATAGAAACTATATAAGAACCGATCATAACGATGATTATTTGTAAAGGCGAACTAAACCCAGAACAGAAACCGAAAACGAAATAAATAATTCAAAGGAATATATAATCACATGCGTAACAAAAGTATAAAACCAAAAATTGAGCATAATAAACAGAAAATTAAAAACCAAATGATGGATTTTATTGGGAGAAGGGTTACGGTTAAAAATATGTTTCAGGTTTCAAAATAAATACTTTTGACTTCGTTATGGCTGCAAGAAGTCATCTCAATAAGATCCTGATTGTACTGGCAGATCTGTAGTTCAAACGGTGGCCGCTTGATGGCGTTTCATGTTGTTACGACCCTTTCAAAATACGTAATAAAATATGATTAGAATAATTTCTCAATGTTTCACAATTTTAAAAAAGTTAATAAATTTATTTTTGTTTCAAACATTCTCAACTTTCACGTCCTTACAAAATACATCGTTTTAGCAATACAAAAATCCTTCTCTCCAAGGCAGCGCAGAAATGCCTGGTCTTTGACGTGATTCCCATTAGCGACGAGTTCCATTAAACAGATTTGATGAACTTCCTGGATATTGGTAGAAGGGCAAAGAGTCCTTGAGAACGAAGACTCTCGTTGTAGACCGTGATGTACATGCTTGGGATTCTGGGTGACTCAATTGGCTGTGCTTCTCCGGTAGCCGAAGCTACTCAGTTACAGACTTCAAGAGTCGAGACAGCCTCATGGACGCGGCGTGCAACGCCGAGGACAACAGCATCCAGAGCAGCAGTGGCGAGACTCTCCCGTAGAGCCGTGGCAAGAGCAATAGTAATGCGGATGCGTCTTGCCACCCCAAAAACGACCCGCCGCCGTAAGAGATGTTGCTGTTCGACCCAAACCGTCCAAATATACACACAAGTGATGCCCGAAAACAGGCAGTGTGGGGATGTCACTTGCAGTGGTTCTTGTGAGTGTACCAAAAGACACCGCTCTTCCTGGCGAATCTCAGCTTCTCTCCCATTGGAGCCAGTCCCGAGTGTCCACACCTACGACAACGATCATTAGCGTAGCTTCTAGCAGAATGACTGGGGCTCACATGCTGAAAAATTGTTATCGCCTCGTCGGACACTCCAAGGGGCTACACCTTCGGGAGGTGCTCCACCTGGAAGTGTCGG